>LPNX011135935.1:339817-384735 GCA_001517045.1 Pseudotsuga menziesii | reverse complement strand
CATTTTTATTTTTATGTTGAAATGACCATGCCCCATGGGGTTTTTGTAATAAAGTGTGCTAGTAGGGGTTTTGAGTGGCTCGGTCCCCTAAGACGTAGACTTCAACTAAGGTGTTCCAGGGATTTTTTTCCCTTGTCGACAATGCTTTGCATATAACCGAGCATAATCAATGAGTTTTTCTCGTGCTTCCTCCAAAGCTGGAATGCCAGATTTTGAAATCTGGGCCTTGGGGGGTTATTAGAGTCCAACTAGTAACTATGAACATAGTAGACACTATTGGTATGTTATATGGTCATTTCCTAAGCAATAGAATGCTTTAAAAAAAAGTCAATTTTTTTTTTAACCGGCGGTGTTGAGTTTTTTTATTTTTATTTTTTGACTATAGGGAATTAATTAAATCATTTTGACCATGGTTTAATTGAAAATTTTCAACTTGTAATAATTAAGTGGTCTGGGGGTGTTTTTGGCAAATAAACACTTATTTTTTAAACCAAAACACTCATTTAACCCCTACACACACTTATCCTAAGTTTCAGACTATTATTTGGCCTTGAAATTAATATTTTCTCAAAAAACCCAAAAATGAGAGATATTAATTAAAATAATAAATTGGAAAAAATCAAAATATCTCCAAAAAAGGCCAAATTGAATAAAATAAATGGCTAATTAGCTTGGAAAAAAGCATCTGGGATAATTCCAATCAAGTCTGGGTTGATTTAAGTCAGCATCGGAGAGCTACAATGAACTTCACCTTGGGATTTGTGGCCCTCTCCATGCATGGACTTTTTTTCTTTTTGGCATGTTTTTATTGGATTGGTGATAAACCGAGGAGCGATGAGGCCACCTCACCTCCCCTCATTACTCCAGCACTCAGTTAGAACTCAGTTGCAGCTCAGTTCAACTCTCAATCAAGTGTTGAGCTCAGTCGGTCAAGAGTTTTATGCCCTATTTAGGGTTTTATGCCCTATATTTCTTTTCTTTTTGTATAAATAACAATCTCTTCTTCCCATTTTCATATTGAGAAATTGCAAGAGAACTCTACCAAGATTGTAACCGAGATTTAATAACAGAATAAAGTGACTTTGGAGACCTGGTGTGGGTTATTTGCATGTGGTTTTCACATTGCAAGGTGATATTGTTTCTCAACCTTCTCTATATTTTAATGAATGTTTGATCAATGTTAGCTCATGAAGGCTATTAATCTAGCATGGCAGGGTAGTCATTTAAAGTTTTAATTCGACTATTTATGCAATTTTCATTATATATTTTAAATGGGAAGGAAATAGTCAGTTATACCAGTGCCTTTCATTATCTATTTTGATTATTACATCCTATCATTAAGAGGAGGGGTTGAAGTTCAACTGGTTTCTCATCAAGGGTTTTTTTTAACTTCATACTTTCACCATGTAGTTCTTCAAAGCATTTAAATTCGACATCAAAAAACATACAAATAAAAGGGGCTCTTACTTACCTCTATTAATCAAACTTTAAAAACATTTTCCTTTGGTTGTAAGATCCCTGCATCCTTCTTCTTCTTCTCTTTCTTTTCTCTCTTATCCATCTCTTCTTTCCCCTTTCTTGGTTTGCTTCTTTTGCCTTCACGTTTTTCTCTTTTTACTCCTCTTTTTACCTCTTTGTTTTATTGGTTTTTACCGTGTTTTTCCTTCCTTTTTTGCTCTCTTTTTCTCCACTTTCTGCTGACCTCTTTCTCCTTTTATTTACAGCCATACATGCCTTTTGTTGGATTTCCTATTTACCAAAATTTTGCAGCCAACTTTCCTCTTAGTTGGCTGCCCTCTTTCACAGCTATTTTCAGCCCTTTTGGGCACTTTTCCAACTCCTTTTTTGCCATTTTTCAAGCCTCTTTTCCTCTCTGATTTGTAGCCATATTTCTTCCTACTTGGTTTCCCTGCTTTTTCTTTTTTTTGCAGCCATCCAACCTTTTTGTTGGCTGCCCCGTTTTTCCATCTTTTCAGCTTTCCATTTTACTCTTTTCTTTGCATGTTTTTTCCCTAGTTTTGCTTCAAAAATCATTAAGTTTTTTGCATTAAAAAAAGAGTTATTTTTGCACTTAGATTAGTTTCTTTTTGTCTAACAATAATGGGTGCTTGAGTACTTGTTTGTTTTGTGCAGATACCGAAGAGGAAAAGCGAACCAGGAAGGACTCGAAGATTATAGAAATTGCAAAAACCCAAAAAGAAAAACATCAAGCATAGCTTGCATCCTTGTAAAAGCCTTTAAGGATTATCTATTTAGTTTTCTTTCTTGCTTTCTCTACAAGGGTTAAAATCCCTCTGATTGTAATCATTAATAAAGAGGCCCTAGTGGGGTTAATCCTCCCACACTTTTTTCTACATCCCCTATTTGGGGGAAGGGTGTCTTGCATTTTCATTGCTTAGTTTAGATTTCTTTTAGACTTAGTTTTATTTCCTACTAATTGCTAGATTCAATTTCATTACATGCATGCCATTTACTTCATCATGTTTCTTGCTCTTTGATTAATTATCTTAAAAAGAACACAAATACTCTTGAACCTATCATAAGACAAGTCAAGAGCACTCTCTATCGGAGAGCACTTGCATTGCATTCGCATCATAGATTAGATAAGACTCTTGAATCTCACCATAAGGTGGATCAAGAGCACTCTCTGTCGAACAGCTTGGTTTGTTAATAAAATTTGCAACTCATCATCCCCTAAAATTGGAATTTACCATTTTATAGTGTTTATGCTCTACCCGTTCAGGATACCCAGAAGCACTGTAGCTATTTAATTCACATATTTAATTCCAATTTCACACTTAATAAATTTACCACCTCACATTGGGTGCAATATTATAAGTGGGGAAATCTTTACTGGAGACGCTGGGTAGCTCTCATTGTTTCGTAGTAGTTGGGAAGTTATCGAACGCCTGACTGCAAACCAGATTTTCCAACATGTCTTCGAACGAGGCCACTTAGAATATTTTCGGTAATTCTCCTCTCCTAATTAACAAGATCATTCATAAAATGTACGCTAAAATTTGACCAAGCCTCATTTGCAAAACAATCTCACAAACATCAGAGACTTAGATTTTCAGCATCCTGACTCCATTTTAGGCGCTGGTCTGTTTATTTTTGCATCATCTTGTTTGGACCATTTGTCCATTTGTTTAAGTTATTTTATGAGTGGATGCCTCAATAGCTGTCTCATCATTTATCTCGTGTTTTGACAGTAGCAACGTGGATTACGTAATTGGTCTTTTTTCGTGTATATCAAAACTCCTAAACAACACTAATTCTCACCATTCATCTATTAGAACACCTTAAAACAAAAATCCTTAGCCAACCTTTTTAGGGACTACCCCCCTTGGCTTCGTTAGGAGTTAGCCTAAACGAAGGAGTTGGGATCAGGTGACAGCACCTGGCTCTTTACTTGCCCCCAAGGCCACACCTTTCCCTCTTAGGGAAACAACAACCCAAAATATTTCTGCTGATGGTGTGCATTTGGCGGACAACATTTCTAGCGTCGTTGTCGGGGACAAATCTTTTTGTTCCTGGATGACTTTTAACCTTAGTTTTTTCTTAGTTTTCTACCTTTTTGATATATTTTTATTCCAATCAAATCTCTGAAATTGGACTTGAATCCATCTGTCGACTCCACTATCAAATAACTTACCAATGTATTCAACTAGAAGAAACTCTGAAGGCTTACTCAATTTCATCCTTAAGCTTGAACAGGTTTATAGGAGGAGATTGAATAAGTTAGTTTCTCGTAGGATCCTTGAGAATCTTGGATCCGAGTCTGTTTTATACATCCACACTTTATTTGAAGAAAATAATAACCAAAATTGTTTTTCTGACATAATGGGTGAGTATTTTACTCAACTTGACTTCTCTTAGATAGCAGGTCAACCCCATCATCTTCCAGACAAATCAGTAGAGAAGCTCCCTATGTTCACGGGCTCTGATGCCACCACTTCCGCTATGCATCTCAGAAGTTTCTCCAGATGTGTTTATGCCTTCATCAATGATCATGCACATCAACATGATGATGTTTACATGAAACTCTTGGCTATTTCCTTGGATGGAAGAGCTGGTGACTGGTAGAACAATTTACCAGACAACTCCTTTGCTACACTCGCAACCTTCAAAACTGCCTTCACTAACAAGTTTGGTGAAAAGAAGGAACCTAGGCATCAACTGGATTCTTTGAAAAACATAAAGAAGAAGGAGAACGAGACTATGTATGAGTTTAAAGAGAGATTCGCAAAACTATCAAATGTCGTTCCTGCCACTTACAAACCACCAGCACCATCTATCTTGCTTTATTGCTTCAGAGATAAGGAACCCACTACTCTGCTACAAGCACAAGAATTAGCAATCAAGATAGATAGAAACATGTAGTCTTCAGGTGAGTTTAACCTTCCTGGTTATTCTAGGTCCTTTCTAGGTCCTCAACCCCTTTGAAACCAACTAAGCAAAAAGAAGAAGATTCTTATAGAAAGCAGATGATGGAAATGAAGAAAAGACTTGAAAGAATGGAAGATAAACATCTAGCTCAAATGAAAGAAAAACTTGAGAGAATGGAAGATAAGCATCTAACCCAAATGAGAGAGATACAGAACAAGGTCATTAGTATGGAAAGAGTGCAATCACAACCTGCCCCTGGAACTTTCCCTCCAAAAGTAAATTGGAAAAGAAAAGAACCCTACCATGAACAGAGGCCTCCTCATCAATTGGAAGCTGCTAACATGCTTGAAACTTACACGCCATTCTGTAGAGCATGTGAATACTTTCATGAGGATTCCACTTGCCATCATGCATGCCATGTTCAGGAGCACGGTTTTCCAGAGGGTTGTGGTCCTAGAGCATCATCAAGTGAGCCTGAATATATAAACCATGTAGGTGACATGCATAATATTTCCAGAGAAAGTTGGAGAGAGGCAAAAAAATATAGTCAAAAGCTTGATAACATGACTAAATGTTACGATGAAAAAATTTCAAGAGAACAGGTTAACAAATAGTATTCAAGTGAGTCTAAGTATGTCAACACGGTAGGACGGCTCCATCCGTTCACAATAGAAACCTGGGGCCAAGCGAGAGAGTACTGTTAGGAGCATGATACAAGTGATGAAGAGTCCCTTGCATTTGACATGGATAATGACTACGAGAATTTACTAGGATATCCAATATTTGAAGTTTTGTGTGATTACAATCCTTCGTGCTCTCCACCTGATGATAAATATCTGGAAAGTTGGGACCTGTATGATATCTTTGAAACCCAACTTTTTGAAGAGGATTGTTATGATCATAAGGAGGATGAAAATAGCCATGGATTTGGTACTAATGATGAACCCTCTCTCATATCTAACATAAATGGGGATGATCTTTTTGAGAATCCCATCAATGATATCTCTAGCAAAGGGAGTGTTTGTTCAAAAATTTGTGGAAATCCAATCTACGATGCATCCAACAAAGGGGATGTTTATTTTGACACTTGTGAAACTTGTAAAGAAGAGAAGTCAGAGTTTTCATTTGATCAGTCAAAGTTGTATTTGAGTATCTGTAATGAGGACTTGGATAAGTAATGCAGTGACGGATCAGATAGGGTGCAACTAGTTGAAGTTTCTTCTCGGCCATCATCTTCACACATAGGTGTTCCTTATAATTTGGAGCAGTTTGGGGCTTACACATAGAGTTATCAGCATGTAATCCCTTTTGATGAGTATGATGAGCTACCTCATCGTACAGATTTGGACATCAGTCCTATCCAATCTTGGATAGAGGCAGCTTGCGTGTGCACCTACCAATTTGGGAAGAAGTTCGACAAGATTATTTATGCCTATGATTCCCCATATAGCCCGCTCATTCTAGATCGTCATGTAGGTTTTCATTTTCTACAAATTGTGTCCTTACTTTGGTTGGTAACCAAAGACAAGGGAAAACTTTTTTATATTAATAAAATGCTTAGGTGGCTACATTGGATTTTCGATTACACCTAACCTTTTATGTTGTGTTTAGAGTAGGAAAATAAGCTCCTTACTTTTCCCATTTTATTTCTGTACTTAGGAATAAATAATTTTTTAGTTAAGTTTTGTCATTCCTTTGAATAAAGAACATTTTGGATCATTGGCTCTTTTTCATAAAATTTGTGCTACTAAGGTTTTCTTGTCAAGTTGAGATGTTTTTACATGATATGGAAACTAGATATTCTGGTGTGCTCGTATGCTCTCCTTGCATAAGAGACTAGATCGAGCACACGTCCCGCAGTTGGAGGCGATGTTACAACTATTTTGTACCATAGTTGAACCTCCTGTTGAGCCGCCATTTGATGAACATGGTCAGTGTTTATATTCAATGCAGAAGAAGTTCAGAATGTTATGCCAAGCCAATTTTGGCTAGTCATTTTTATTTTTATGTTGAAATGACCATGCCCCATGGGGTTTTTGTAATAAAGTGTGCTAGTAGGGGTTTTGAGTGGCTCGGTCCCCTAAGACGTAGATTTCAACTAAGGTATTCCAGGGAGTTTTTTCCCTTGTCGATTATGCTTTGCCTATAGTCGAGTATAATCAATGAGTTTTTCTCCCGCTTCCTCCAAAGATGGAATGCCCAATTTTGAAATTTGGGCCTTGGGGGGTTATTAGGGTCCAACTAGTAAATATGAAACTAATAGACACTATTGGTATGTTCTATGGTCATTTCCTAAGCCCCGAGATGGTTTAAAAAATTTATCGGCGGCGTTGAGTTTTTTAATTTTTATCTTTTGACTATAGGGAATTAATTAAATTTTTAAATTAATTAAATCATTTTGACCATGGTTTAATTGAAAATTTTCAATTTGTAATAATTAAGTGGTCCGAGGGGTGTTTTTGGCAAATAAACATTTATTTTCTAAGCCAAAACACTCATTTAACCCCTAGACACACTTATCCTAAGTTTCGGACTATTATTTGGCCTTGAAATTAATATTTCTCAAAAAACCCAAAAAATGAGAAATATTAATTAAAATAATAATAAATAATAAATTGGAGAAAATCAAAATATCTCCAAAAAAGGCCAAATTGAATAAAATAAAGGTCTAATTAGCTCGGCAAAAAGCATCTGGGATTATTCCAATCAAATCTGGGCTAAGTTGAGTCAGTATCGGCGAGCTACAGTGAACTTCACCTTAGGATTTGTGCCCCTCTCCATGCATGGACATTTTTCCTTTTTGGCACGTTTTTATTAGATTGGTGATAAAACCAAGGAGGGATGAGGCCACCTCACCGCCCCCTCATTACTCCAGCACTCAGTTACAACTCAGTTGGAGCTCAGTTCAACTCTCAATCAAGTGTTGAGCTCAGTTAGTCAGGAGTTTCACTCTGGTGTTACTATTAGTCCGAATTTAGGGTTTTATGCCCTATCTTTCTTTTCTTTTTGTATAAATAACAGTCTCTTCTTCCCATTTCCATATGGAGAAATTGCAAGAGAACTCTGCCAAGATTGTAACCGAGATTTGACAATGGAATAAAGTGAGTTTGGAGGTCTATGTGTGGGTTATTTGCATGTGGTTTTCACCTTGCGAGGTGATATTGTTTCTCAACCTTCTCTATATTTTAATGAATGTTTGATCAATATTAGCTCATGAAGGCTATTAATCTAGCATGGTAGGGTAGTCATTTAAAGTTTTAATTTGATTATCTATGCAATTTTCATTATATATTTGAAGTGGGCTAGAAGTAGTCAGTTACTACCAGTGCCTTTCATTATCTATTTTGATTATTACATCCTCGCATTTTATTAGTTTATTTGTAATGAGTTGTGTTAGTTTAAGGAATCGCCAGGAGAGGAGGGGTTGACGTTCAATCGGTTTCTCATCAAGGTTTTTTTTAACTTTATACTTTCACCATGCAGGTTCTTCAAAGCATTTAAATCCGACATCAAAATACATGCGACTAAAAGGGGCTCTTCCTTACCTCTATTAATCAAACTTTAAAAACCTTTTCCTTTGGTTGTAAGATCCCACATCCTTATTCTTCTTCTCTTTCTTTGCCCTCTTATCCACCTCTTCTTTCCCCTTTTTTGGTTTGCTTCTTTTTCCTTCACTTTTTTGTCTTTTTACTCATCTTTTTACCTCTTTGTTTTATTGGTTTTTACATAGTTTAGTACTTCCTTTTTTGCTCTCTTTTTCTCCACTCTTCGCTACCATCTTTCTCCTTTTATTTGCATCCATACATGCCTTTTGATGGCTGTCCTATTTACCAAAATTTTGCAGCCAACTTTCCTCTTAGTTGGCTGGCCTCTTTCACACCTATTTTCAGCCCTTTTGGGCATTTTTCCAGCTCCTTTTTTGCCCTTTTTCAAGCTTCTTTTCCTCTCTGATTTGCAGCCATCTTTCTTCCTACTTGGCTGCCCTATTTTTTCTTTTTGTTGCAGCCATCTAACCTTTTTGTTGGCTGCCCCATTTTTCTATCTTTTCAGCTTTCCATTTTACTCTTTTCTTTGCATGTTTTTTCCCTAGTTTTACTTCAAAAACACTAAGTTTTTTGCATTAAAAAAAGACTTATTTTTGCACTTATATTAGTTTGTTTGTGTCTAACAATAATGGGTGCTTGAGTACTTATTTGTTTTGTGTAGATATCAAAGAAGAAAAGTGAACCAGGAAGGACTTGAAGATTATAGAAATTGCAAAAACCCAAGAAGAAAAACATCAAGCATAGCTTGCATCCTTGTAAAAGCCTTTAAGGCTTATCTATTTAGTTTTCTTTCTTTCTTTCTCTACAAGGGTTAAAATCCCTCTGATTGTAATCATTAATAAAGAGGACTAGTGGGGTTAAGCCTCCCACACGTTTTTCTACTTCCCCTATTTGGGGGAAGGGTGTGTTGTCTTTTCATTGCTTAGTTTAGATTTATTTTAGACTTAGTTTTATTTCCTACTAATTGCTAGATTCAATTTTAATACATGCATGTCATTTACTTCATCATGTTTCTTTCTCTTTGATTAATTATCTTAAAAAGAACTCAAAGACTCTTGAGCCTGTCATAAGACAAGTCAAGAGCGCTCTCTATCGGAGAGCTTGGTTGGTTAATAAAATTTGCAACTCATCATCCCCTAAAATTGGAATTTACCATTTTACAGTGTGTATGCTCTACCCGTTTGGGATACCCAGAAGCACTGTAGCTATTTAATTCACATATTTAATTCCAATTTCACACTTAATAAAATTTACCACCTCGCATTGAGTGCAATATTCTAAGTGGGGAAATCTTTATTGTGGACGATGGGTAGCTCTCCCTGTTTCACACTAGTTGGAAAGTTATCGAACGTCTGACTGCAAATCGGATTGTCCAACATGTCTTCAAATGAGGCCACTTAAAATAGTTTTAGTAATTCTCCTCGCCTAATTAACAAGATCATTCATAAAACGTACACTAAAATTTGACCAAGTACATTTGCAAAACGATCTCACAAACATCAAAGACTTAGATTTTCAACATCCTGACTCCATTTTAGGAACTGGTCTATTTATTTTTGCATCATCTTGTTTGGTCGATTTGTCCATTTGTTTAAGTTATTTTATGCGTGGATGCCTTAATATCTGTCTCATCATTTATCTCGTGTTTTGCAAGTAGCAACATGGATTGCGTAATTGGTCTTTTTTTGTGTATATCAAAACTCCTAAACAACACTAATTCTCACTATTAATCTAAGAACACCTTAAAAAAAGCCCTAGACAACCTTTTTAGGGACTACCCCCCTTGGCTTCGTTAGGAGTTAGCCTTAACAGAGGAGCTGGGATCAGGTGACAACACCTGGCTCTTTGCTTTCCCCCAAGGCCACACCTTTCCTGCTTAGGGAAACAACAGCCCAAACAATTTTTGTTGATGGTGTGCATTCAGCAGAAAACAGATTGCAGGAAGCAATCAGAGATTTAAATATAACTACGACATGGCTTACAGTGGTTCCACAACCATGTCTTACAACAACATTATAGCGATATCTCATACATTGCGTTCTCTCAAAGGAGTTTCTATCCGTTTTAAACATTTTCTTGGAGCTTCAACGCCATTAGGGGTTTCTAATAGCGAGGATCTGGGTGTCAGAGGATATTTGAAGAGGAATTTATCTTTATACAAAGCTCATGTGTCATCTTTTGGACCCACAAACACAACTGTGCGGTTGTTGAATCTTCAAGAAGAACGAAGAAGGGCGTTGAATTCAATTTCAACGAGTACATGCTTGCCAAGGCAATGGCAGTGAATGAGGCACTTGATAGGGTTGTTCCACTTCATTATCCAGAAAAATTACATGAATCCATGAGGTATTCTCTTCTTGCAGGAGGGAAGCGAGTTCGTCTTGTTCTTTGTATTGCTGCATGTGAGCTTGTGGGAGGAACCGAGGAGCTAGCTATGCCTATTGCATGTGCAATAGAGATGGTTCATACAATGAATTTTCTACATGATGATTTCCCTTGCTTGGACAATGATGATGTGTCAAGGTCAAACCACAAACCATAAGGTCTTCTGCGAAGGCACTGCTCTTCTTGCAAGAGTTGCACTTCTCTCAATTTCCTTCGGGCACATTGCAATCTCCACAACAAAAAATCTGGGGAATGATAAGTTTTTTAGGCTGGTATTTGAATTAGGTAGAACAATTGGTTCTCAAGGGATTATGGGTGGGCAGTTTCTTATTCTTGCAAGAGAAGGGGATGCTTGTGTTGATCTGGAGACTATGGAATGGATTCACAATCACAAGACTGCAGTTCTCTTATAGTGTTGGGTCGTGTGTGGGGCGATTGTCAGTGGAGCATCAGAGGATGAGATCGAGAGAATTCGAAGGTATGCGAGTTGCGTGGGGATTGTGTTTCAGGTTGTGGTGACATACTCGATGTCACGAAATCATCAGAAGAATTGGGAAACACTACAGGAAAGGATTTGATCGGTGATAAAGCCACTTATCCCAAATTGATGGGCTTGGAAAAATCAAAACAGTTTAGCATTGAATTGTTGCACGGAGCTAAGAGAGAATTATCTTGCTTCTACCCAGCGAAGGTCGCGCCTTTGTTGGCTCTTGCATATTACATTGCATTCAGACAAAACTGAACAGAGCCTCTTAAAAGTGTTCTTGTGTTAGAATAGATGATCTGGGTTGACTTTTCTCTTGTAGAATGTATAAGTTGTGTTGAGTTTTTTCTGGTAAATGCAGGTAGAAGCTAGTAGAACAACAAAGTTGTTGCAGATTTGTTTTAAACTGTGAAACTCTGGAATGTTTGAGCGTAGTGAAATTTATGTAGTAAGTACTTAGAATATTGTTCAAACTATGTGTTTGTACATTTAAGGTTTTAGTATATAGACTTTTTTATTTGAGATTTGGGGTGAATTATTGTTTATGCTTTTTCATTTATTGATAAGGATGATACAAGTGTACTATGGATATACTGGTAGCTATGAATGGATAATCCATACCTAATAAATGGATAAACAGTTCATGACAAATAACTAAAAGAATGATGTATATATATAACATGTATGTGATAACATGTAGCTAGGCATGGTTATCTGAGAGTTGAACCTATTTAACTAGAAAAATATGGAGAATAAAAAAAATTCTAAACTGTCATCCATTCCATCTCTCAACCATTAGATCCCTATATACCTAATCCAACCATAAACTATAGCCTGGAAAGAAATAAAAGCATAATCAGTTTTGTAATCTCAACCTAATGTGCAATCATTTGAATAAATGTAAGAATTTATCCAACTGTGTACTCACATTGATAAGTTGGCATGATAGTCGTTGGCAATGGCCTTTGCAAGAGGCTTCTTACCACAACCAAGAGGGCTGCAAAAGAGGCTTCTTACCACAACGGGGATGTCCTCCAACAATCAACGAAAACATCATCAATTTTTTAAATATAGGGACCAGAATTTGACAAACTAAAACTAAAATTGAGAAAAGAATACATGGTTAAAGGTTTTACCTCTAAGATCTCTTTAGACATTTTCCAGACCCTCAATCTCCTCTCAATAACCATTTGACACCTTCACAATTTGACAAATTGCCAGTTTGATCTAGTAAATTAGTTCAACTCAATCTCACGAAGGGTAGAGGGGTTACCGTTTTTTTAACATTGACATGGTGGATAAGTTATTGAAATTTTTTGTGCCTATAGGTATCACTACCCAACACAATGGGACCTGACACTCCACTCAAGCCGATGGCCATTGCCGACAGAGACCTTATTCATGGTACAGAGTTGGAGTTTTTCCAAGCCATGAAAAGTGTTTGGTATGATATGGAGTTATGTAGTTCCTAGATTGTAAGCCATAGTTTCTATCTCAGGGAGATTGCAATCAAATTTAATCTGCACACCCCCCATAAAACTTCTAAACTCCACTAGGCCATCGATAGTTTCATGAAGAGTCATTTGGTAAGAGGGCCATACTAGAAAACACATGCATTCATGGATAGATGCTTGTCTGCACCTAAAAAGCAGAAGGATAGTTGTCAAATAAACAACGAAGGAACCTAATAGATATGATTTGATTAATTGTCTTGGCATTCGAGTAAAGGTTGTCTTATGTTCCTCTTCATTTTTATACTTATAAATGATGTAGGTTTGCAAAAAACAGTGGAGGCAAGAGCAAACTTTCTTTGTTGCTCACAAACTGTGAAACAAGTAACCAAGAGAGTATACATATGGTTCAAAAGAATACTTACCAAGAATGGGGACGTTGGGGAAGTTGCGAAAGCAAGAACCAACTTATTTAATGAGAGCTTCACTCACATAGAAATAATCAACTTTTCATGTTGTTGTCTTCCCACTTTAACTTATTCCAGCACCATACAAGGTCACAGATGGATTGCAGATTGGTAAGTTTCTCCATTCCTCGCGACATTGTCTTCTAATGGCCACAAAAGTATACTCTTAGATCTCATAGCCACGGCAATGTTTCTTCATTCCATATACCACCATCTAGCCCTACCACGTTCTGCAAGTTTGGAGATATTGCATGCAATAAAATTGGTTAGTAGTTGGTTTGGATTTGGTTAGCAGTTGGTTTGGATAGGTTATTGAGACATTTTCTCAACTTCTATCCTTTTTATCCATGTGTTTGGAATTATTTGTATCTGACCGCAAATATATACTTAGTGTATCTTAATATATTGTGTTGGTGTAATAGAAATATTACTTGTGTGCAATTCTTGTACTATATATGAATGCTCTCTCTCCCAAATTCTAAGTTGGTATAAGATGGTAGTCTTACGAAAAGCAATGTCTCTAACTTTGTAAAGTTGGTTTCCCTTCCCCAAGTCCCTATCCGCAAGTATTTCAAGGAAATGCACCCTTTTATAGATACTAAGCTTAAATTGGGAAACCTTTCCAATGCAGGAAGCTCCCGCATTCCAAAACAACAGTGCAAAGCTTATTTTTCCAAATGTTGAAACCGACAAACACTATCAGGCATCATTGACGTCGAATAATTCTCTAGAAACAAAGTGTTGAGATTCTTCATGTTTTCTATGTAGTGTGGAAAAATATCCTTCTCTCCATTTGCTGAAGCCGATTTTATGTATCTCCATTTTAGATTTCTTATTTCCAACCATATTTCCCATTGTACCAGTTGTATTCCCTATTATCACTGTGACATATAACCATGTTAAATGCCAAAAATTTGTAATATCTTGGATCCTTAATGCACAATCACCACAATCCCCATCTCCCAAGTTCAATATGTGCAGTGAAGTGAAATGATAGAAATTATCGGGAATCGCTTCTAAATACTTACAACCTATAAACTCCAAGAATCTGAGAAGAGAAAGTTTGTCTATCTCTATGGGCACTTACAAGATAGGAGTCACTAAAACTTGGTTGTGCATTCATCCTTGGGAAGCTTCCTTTACGTCAGCATTATAGTTGAATCTGTGAAACAAAAGTGACCATATAATTCTCTTTTCCAATTGCAAAAACATGAGCAACATATAATGCTCACTTGTATGGTTGTGAAGTATGGGGTGCAACATTTCTAGAGAAACTTGGAGGAATATTGAGCAAATCTAGAAGCGGTTTATAACTTACAACCTCAAAAATAAAAGCAATAAACCTTATCATATTCTCCTCATAGAAGTGGGTCTTTCCCCCATCGAGAGCATTGCTATCACTAGGTACCTCATGTACAAGCATAAGCTAAATAACATGGGAAACGAGAGACTTTCTAAAATTGATTTAAACTCAAGTCAAAACCAACTACACCTCAAGCGATGTTGGTGTAAAGATACCATGGCTTGGTTAAACCATTGGGGCATTAATGAAAACGACATTTTGCAGAACATTGACGATGTCAAAAATTGTAAAAATTACCACATGGTTCCATAGATTTCAAATATGACTACCTGTGAAAGCATTATTAAAATGTCAAAAATATTATTACTTCTAAGTTTAAAGAGAAATTCTGATGTGAGAAAAATTTAGCGATTAAGAGAAAATTAAGATACTATAAGGAGGTCATTAATCCTAACTTGGAAGATCAGAAGTATCTCTAGGTAGTAACTAGCTCTCGTAAGAAAATTAATATAGCCAAGATTAAAACGAACTCTCATGAACTCAATAGTGAAACACAACATTGGTCTATTCCTAAAACTCCATGGGTGGAAAGGGTTTTCCCTTTGTGTGAGTGTATGAGCGTTGAGGATGAAAAAACACTTTCTCTTAGATTGCCTTGCTTACACCCACATCAGAAACTATAATTAACTTGGAAAGCTTCTTGGAAAGCTTTTTGAACATAGAACAATATTTTAAAGTAAAACAAGTATTTTCCTTCTTAAAATCCAATAGACCAAAATTAGTCTCAATAGAAATTAATCATCATCATCATAATATTGGCGTGATTATTTTAGAGAATTAATCATATAAGTCAACCATAACATATAAAGACAACATTTTTTATACATTTTACCAATCAATTTATAAAATGAAATCAACATCTTGTTGTAGCACAAACGTATGCACAAACTCCTTCATACACTTGTTGACAGTTATTGGCATATTTTTGATAGTTGGATGCATGGATGAACATTGTTTCAATCATCTAAGAGTACACATATCAACCAACTCATACATGGGTGCTTACTCTATATTTCTTCACTCGCATTTTCTCCTTGGCGCACAAGTCTTTTCTTTGATATATACACAAATAATTTTGCATTTACTAGACGTGTTGGGCAATGAAAGAGACCCGTGGGCTCTTGGCTGATGGGCTTTGTCAATTGGTGTAGCTTGAGCGTTTGAGTGGATGAGTCATTAATAAACATGATGATTGGGCTTAGCGTGTCTTTCTAGAGGACAAAATACCATGAGCGTTTGAGTGGATGAGTCATTAATAAACATGATGATTGGGCTTAGCGTGTCTTTCTAGAGGACAAAATACCATGCATAACTTAATGGGTAAAACAGAAAGTATATGGATAAAGTAAAGAGCTTTTTAAATAAAATTGATTATAAAAAATATTATTATAAAATGATTTTTAAAATAACAACTTTTATTAATTGACCTTCTAAATTAAATGGAGTTTGATTTTTTTTAAATAAAAACAAAAGAGCATTAAGTTAAAATTTGACTAGTGGAAGAAGAAGAAGACTTGAGATAAACCATTTTTGGTGAGTAGGTTAAAAAAAAATTAAAACGTCCAGTTTAGTTTGCAAAAATATGTGATAAAAATTGGTCATTTTTTGGGGGAAATTGCTATTTTTCCAATTTCAACAATTATTATGGGTGTCCTAGACTAAATCTCCAATTTTAAAACTACTTAGATCGCCCAAATTTCAAATTAAACGGCCAAAATTGCGATTTAAGCACGAATTGATCTCTCACATTCTCACAGCTTGAGGTGTTTTGGTTAGCTCTTACACTGCTCTCACTTTTGGTAGCACATTTTTTAGAGAGACTAGCAAAAGCAAGGAATCTTAACACTGCCAAAAATGAAATTTTTTGACATGTAGATTTGGGTGCTAATAGAGACTTTATGGTATCTGCAACTTATTTTAATTTATATCTTCTTTTAGATAAATATTTAATTTTTGCAAGACACTTTGTTCTTTATGTTCTCTTTTCTATATTTTGATTTAGCAATTGTTTTCACACTCTTGTAACCTTTCTTTTTAGTCCTATTCACCTAGTTTCGTGGTCATTTGTAGGGCATTACTAAAATTAACTTCTCCTTTGTACAAGAATGGTCATGTTCATAACTCGTAAGACACAAATAATATGATATAGGCGAATTTACAACGATAGCTTGAAACAAAGGTATATTTCAATATTTTTTTTCTGGCATGGTTTTATATATATATATATATATATGAAGTCTTTTTTATACATCTAAAGACGGCCAAGACCCAAAATTCATTTTACAAGCCTCGTTCCTCATGCGCATGTAGTTTATTGGTACTGGAAGGATCCTTTTATCAATATGAATAGACAAACCCCATTCAACTGTATTTTTTTCTCCTCCATAATTTGCATTGAACATGGATATGTGAATCGTATTACTCACCTCACACAAACAACATAGTGCCGAAATATTTTGACAAAAATAATACTTTCAACATTTTTAAATGTAGGTTCCTTGATTCCAAGTCTGATACTTCAAAGAAGCATAAGAGAATAGTAAAATATATTGCAGACCAGAAAAAACATGAGTGACTAAATCATTTTTTTAAATGAATTTCTATTAGCAAGTGATTATTTGTCCATGATTGACTAAACCCATATAAACTTGAAAACGACCATACAAAAACTAAAGGAATCCAATGACACTAAAAGATGACATTCAAAGTCCATAGCGTTGACAACAATTCAACATAGCTATGTTGATTTCAACAAAAATTATGTTTTCACGGTTCATATGTCCACTTAACTGTACCATAACCCTTCTAAAAACAACATATATAGGAACATGCATTAAACATAATAATAATAAATACTTTACAAGGCATGCAAAACACAACCACCCATGATCATATATAGTAATAACAAAATTTCATAAGGATAGTTTTTTCTAACTATAGCATGAATGCATGAATGGCCACAATTTTCAAATCAAACACACTCAAAGTGCAAAAGAAACACAATGAGACTCCTTGTTTTAATAGTATACATTTGGAAGGAGAAAATAATTAATACTCATTTCATTATAACATTTCCATCAAAATGCTCACATGAATCTCAACAATTAAAGTTTTTCAAATTTATTATTTTATTTTCTAATGCATTGACGAAATATACCCTTATAATGTCCTTTCACTATGAGAAAACAATGCCATTTTATTGTAATCTATACTGATTTTATAATGTTATAATGACCTGCAAGTTATACCATATATGGTCCATATTCATGAAATTCTCTAGCTTTATTAACAAATGGTCATTGGAAAATTGCAAGAAATCTATCATATGATTTTTGTAAGTTGGTTTATTATTTGTATACATTCATTCAACTTCATTCTAATTTAAGACATGCTATTGCCTTTTTTGGAACCTATGTTTGGAGAGTTGTAATTCTCAAGATGAGGGACCTATGATCATATGGGATGCTTGCATAAAATCATTTCAGAATGAAATATTAATAGATTCTAAGAGTTGATCGTCCCATGTAGTGAGCCTATAGATGATGTTAGATAAATAGTTTAATTTTACAAATATATAATCATAAATTGAGATGAAATTTCTCATTGGTTCACCACTAGTTTAAGATCCAATGATCCTTTAATATTGCATAATAAAACACACATGATAATGAAACACAAATAAAAATAACAAGGCCATAAAGATTTAAAGCATACAAGGTTCAATTCTTGAATTTTTTGTGGTCTAATTTAGGGCAAGGAGATCATGGCATGGAGAGACATGGACAAAATATATAAGTTGGTTGGGTAAAAGTCATGTATGTCGCTCGTATAGATGCACCCAAAAAATTGTATAAAATTATTATAATGCCTCATACTGCACATTACCTTTCAAAACTTGTAGCGCTCGCTAGATCTCATATCCCCAACTTTCACCACACCATTATTGATCATTAACGAAAAACAAAACAAAAAATACAAAGTGAAGATAGTAGCGAAAAACCAAGCAAAAAAAATGAAGTGAAGATAGTAGTTGCATGCAAGCTTAGTGGGATTATAGTTATAAGGGTCATGGATTAATTATTAAATTATCTCAAGATAGTGCCATGTAATGTAGAAATATCGTGTAGGGTTCTCTAAGAAAGGGAGAGACTATCATTTTGAGTTATTCTTGGATATAGCACCCCCAATAGGTCTATCATAATAGACACTAGAAGGGTATGTGGTTCAATAGAATGAAAGATCAACCCAACATTTTAATTCCTCCATAAACCTTCTCTTGGATTTATTTATATGTTATCATCCATTTTATTAATCATATAAACAAGAACCATTAATTCATAAATCTAGTGAGAATCGCCAAACATATAAAAATATTAATAAATTCTTTATAAAAATTATAACTAAAATGTTTAAGGTAATGATTTTGAACCAAAAAAGCTTTCGAGCAAGATTAATAGATATACTTAACAAGAAACTAAATACAAGTAGCAAGAGAAGAAATGAAAAAATTATGCATTTTCTTAGTTTTAATTCCTTTTTTTAAGTTATTTTAAAGTGTTATTATTGCACCTTTTTGGGGCAATTGGTAGTTGTAACAATCAACCTAAAATATAATGAATAACATATACTAAGTATTGATGAAATATTGGGATATAAAATATTAAATCAATATCATTTTTTTTTAATTTAAAAGTGTTTTCTCAAAAGGTCTATAAAGATTTAGCTGGAGTTATAAGAATGTATGTTGGTATTCTAAAAGTGTTTACTAAAAAGCATTATGCAAGTAAAAGATTTAAAATTTAAAAGATTTAGCATAAGTTCTAAGAATAAGAGTTATCATAATGGAGTTATAAGAATGTATGTTATTATTTTAAAAGTGTTTTCTCAAAAGCATTATGCAAGTAATAGATTTAAAATTTAAAAGATTTACCAAAAGTTATAAGAATGTATATGATGTGAAAATAATAATGGAGAAATACTTATGTTAGTATATTGTTACTGTAGGAGTCCATTGAAGGCTCTCCAAGCCTATATATCCATAACTATTATCTATGAATAATTAAGCAGTGTTGTGAATAATTAAGCAGTGTTGAGCATATGTTTCCAAGCCTATATATCTGTAACTATTATCTATGAATAATTAAGCAATGTTCACCTTCTATGTGCATGATTTGTTGTTCTCTGATTTCTTAGTTGGTATCAGAGCCTGTGTGCTGAGATCCCTGAGTTTGTGTTGATGATTATAAGGAATCATGTGCCGAGAGTTTGTCGCAATTGTTAAAGGAGCCATTGCTGAGAATCTGCTCGCTTGCAGGTGCCTAAAGGAGATCACCGTCTTGAGATATTGTCCCGCTAGAGAGCTGACTATCGTGTTAGGTTGATTGTATGAGCTGCTATCGTGTGAGGCTGATTGTATGAAGACTGAATCACTCCGTGGAAATCTGAACGCTGGAGAGGAGCTGCTCTCCACGGAAATCTGAACGCTGGAGAGGAGCTGCTCCCGTGGAGAGCAGTGAGGTTGACGCGGCAGTGAGGTTGACGCGGCCGATCTCTGAGAAGAGCCCTTAGTGGCTTGCTGAGCCTGATTGGCTGTGAGAAGAGCCCATTGTGGCTTTGTGGCCTGAGCCCTTAGTGGCCTGCTGAGCCTGATTCGATGTGAGAAGAGCCCATTGTGGCATTGTGGCTTGAATGTGAGAGCCCTTAGTGGCCTGCTGAGCCGATTGGCTGTGAGAAGAGTCCATTGTGGGGTTGTGTGTAGAGGAGACTATGTAAAAGAGCCGTATTGACAGAAGCTGCGTGAAGCTGGAGGAACCGACGGGTGGAGGATCCCTGAAGCTTGAGGAGCAGACTGTAAAGCGCTGCCAGAATTGGAGCCGCTGCTGTGATTAGCCTGTAAGGTTGAGAGTAAGGTTGAAGCGGTCGTGTATAAGGAGCACCGTTGAGCAGCAATTTTTCTGCCGGCCACAAACGATTTCGCAAGCAGTTGAGCGTGAGTATGTGCCTGGCATTTGCCCACAAGGGATTACAATTTTTTTGGTGCAGACGCCGTGAGAATTGAAGGCTCTGAGTGTAGACTTCCTAGTGAGCGTGAGTATTGACGTCGGGATAGCTGCATGGGAGATCTACCGTAAGCGTGGAGAGGAGCTGGAGATCTGCGATTTTTTTCAGCAAGGAGATCACCGTTAGAACTGAGTGTTGGGCGCAAGTGTTGAAGGAGGCACAGAGGTATATGCTGAGCTCTTGCCATTCACGCTGAGCAGAGGTGATTTGTTTTCTCACTGAAAGAGCTCATTGAAGGGAGAACGTTGTCCAATCTGAACCAAAAAAATTACCCAATCATTATCCGTTGGAGAGCAGTCTATCGCACTGTGACCCCGGTGAAAGTTTTATGCTGGATCGTTGACATCAAATCGCTGGAAAGAGAGCTGCCTGAAAACATTGCAGCCTGGAACCTACTGCTGAAGGACTGGTGTGGCTGCTGGCTTGCCAGCTGCCTGATTAAAAAGAAAGACGTTGTTGAAGAAAAGATGACCCTGGATCCTAACCCTCTATATGATGAGGAATGTATTTCTGAGGAAGATAAAATTTTAATTCAGCTAGAAGTCATGATGATAAATAATTTCTTAGCTGGAATTGCAGCAGTTGAAGCAACTCAAATTGATTTCAATGCAGAGTTAAATTACATTGTATCTTGGCTTGAAAAGCCAAAGGACTGTGAAAATAATGATTGTGTTTTCGAAAGAGAATGTATCATGTTTGCAAGTGTTGTTGAAAGGGATACTTTGACACTGCTGACCTATAAGCCAATGTTGCAGAATTCCTTTGCACTGGACATTGCTGATTGCTGGTTGTCAACCAGCCTGGATGACAATTACTAATTTTGCAGAATTTATTGAACCTGAACGAAGATCCAGGACAGCAGAGGCTCAATCAAATACCATAACGCACATTGAAGACTTCAAGTTTTCCGAAACGAAAAAGGATAAACAAATACTATCTTACAGCCATAAAAGTAAAGATAAAGTTGATTAGCAGGAGTATTGTAGAGTACAAATTTAGAACGAGAGCTACAAATCATGCAAGCATATTTGCTGAAAATCCATTTCTCCATTAAAGAGATGTCAGAACAATAATGAAGAAATACTTATATTATTATATTGTTATGCTGTTAGTGTACTTGTAGTTCCAGATCCACTATTGTAGGAGTCTATTGGAAGCTCTCCAAGCCTCAAGCCTATATATCTGTAATATTATATATGAATAATTAAGCAGTGTTGAGCATACGCTCTTGTTGTTCTCTGATTTCTTAGTTACCATACCTTTAAGCTTTAGTAGGAGTTGTAAGAATGTATGCTAGGTTTATGGTATAACATCATAGGGAATCATAAGGATGATGTAATTTTTTAAGTTTGATATAAAGGTTATATATATGATTTTTTATTTTATAGAAAAAGCAAGTTTTTGTTTTTGTGTTTGAATAAGCTAAATTATAAATGAGTTGTGTTTGAGATTTGATATTTTTTCGATCAAAATTCAATAGAAATTGTTGAAAGGGTAGTTTTCAGTGATTGGAATTGCAAAAGCGTCCGAGGGCTCTGAATCCATTCCTGCAATGAAAATTGTAAATTGTAAGTTCAATCATAAACCTACATTTTCAGCAGCAAATCATATTATCGGATTCCGACCAAACTCACTATCAAAAATGCAAACCCATTTTTAAGTGCCAAGAGTTTTATGTATCAATTTAAAATAAAAATGTTTTTTTTAATAATGATTATGATCTATTTGAAATTTAAATAAAAGATTTAAAAATATAATTTATCAATTTTTTAACTATAGTAATTAATAAAATGATCAAAAATTGAAACTGATGTGTAATGGCACTTTATATATATGTGTGTGTGGGGGGTGTGAATAATATTCTTATAATGTTTTCTATTTAGTATTAAAGACATATTTAACGTGACAAATGACTAAATGATATTGGCGATAAATGGCATCGCAAGCAGTTTCCTTGGCTTGAGTTATTGCAACAAGGAGAAACGTTTTCATCAAAATCTCTAGTGCCCTCATCCGCCTGAGATGGAAGTGCCAATTTGTGGCTCAACCCTTGGTTCGTTCAGGTCAAATTGTGGCATTGGATCATGCGCATAAATCAATGAAAAGGAAGTTAGATTATATTATTTGTTATATGATTGTTTGGTTTTTTTATTATTGATTTAATATTCTACGCTGAATTTATATTTTAATTATCTTGTAATAAATTATATATATGTGAATTGGAAAGCGTAGTAAGATGGATATAAAAGTGCAAGTGAAATTAAGTTGATAGCCTAAGGTACACTTTGTTTAACACTACATTATAGAAAGTAATATATTCATATGCAACTTAGGGATTTATGCTAAGTTATTTTACACTTTTAGGAATAAGTGTACTTATTAATCACACATACTTAATAGAGTATTATTTCATAACTCATTTTTTTTTATAGGAATTATTGAAAGATTAGAAAACCTATTGGATAAATTTATGTCATGACAAGGAGGGTTTCTCTTAGAGAGTTTATGAATAAAACTATGGGTGGTTGGTAATGATTGGTATAATTTCATAATCAAGCCATTACTAGGTAATCATAGTTGTGGCATTAATGATAGCCTTAATTTAATGATGTAAAGATGTAATGTATGGTATTTATTGTTGATTATTCATGCATACTAGTAAAATCGTTTATCGTTGATTAAACATTATTTGCATTTTTCACGATGTCTTATTGGTTCTGCATATGCTATGGCTCCATTACACTTATGTTGATTACATGCAATAATTCTTATTATCCTGGGCGATGAAGATATAATGACATGATGTTAGTAGGCAATGATTTCCTTTGAGAATATTTCCTAATTTCGTGACATGTGTTAACAACATGTGATTATTAATGTCGATATTTTATAATGACATGACATGTGGTTCTCTATGGAAAGATAGCTTATGATTGAAATGCATGAACATCTGGTGTATCACAATGATAAGATGACATAATGATTTTGTGACAATGTGGTGTATTTCATGATATAGCATGCAATATGTTACGTGTGGATATTCTCTAATTCATAAGGATTTGATGAGGTAAAATGGCTATGATTGCATGTGGTTTTATGTTTCTTTATGGTGGCATATGCTCTTATAATGATGATGATGTTATCCAAATGTACATTTCCATGATAGCTTGGTAGAATTGCTTAACAATGATATTATAATGCTTATGGTATTTTGACCATGTTATTATGAAAAGGATGTCATATATGATATTCACGGTGATGATAATCGATGAGGACCATACAATTTTATGTTAATGTTACCATCGCATGATGTCATGAGGTATCATGAAATTGTTTACTATTAATGATTTATTATGGATAGGGTGGTGTTTGATGAAGTCATGTTATCTTGATGGAATGCGGTAACATATATTCATAATAATGATTTGTGACTACTACATTGGTTGCATTTTATGAGTTGCTGATTGATGGAGAAACCCACTCGTGGGTCTTGGGCTAGTTAATTCAAGGATTTCACGGGGACCCATAACCATGAATAAGAATGTTTTACCAATAACATATTATGGATAGGGGACAACTAAACCAATAAACTTGTCCCAGTGGTTCTTTTAACTTTCGGAAATTTCGATATCTAGGGTTGGATGCTTGAGAAAGTTGTGGAGAAAGTTTTGGGTCAACCTTTCAAGATACCTAGAGTACACTAAGGTAGTGTGTTGGTAACCAAATGCCTGGCCTAACCCGAATGAGACCTTTAAACTCAACATAATCGGAAGGGGAGGGTGGCTAAAGCCACAATAAACTTCTCGATAACTTTTAATGTCTATTGTATGATCCATGAATAGGTTATAGTAGAGGACCCTTGTCATGTCGAGCAGAACCATCCGAAGATTGAAGTGGAGAGCTAGGGAGGTTGATAGGATAGTATGATTCTCACGGAGATGGTATGCAAAAAATGAAGTAAACCATATAGAAAGATAATTATGATACCTAATAATTTGAGTTGTGTTATGCATAATGGTATGAATTGATTGCATATTAGGAATATAATAAGAATAATCAAGGGGGCATATAGTAATATAAGTTATTGTATATGTTATTAGTTCAGAACTAAGAATTACCCATATTGGCCACATCAGTGACTCTTACCTATGCAATATTACTAGGTATTTATGTGCATATTGTGTGTTGATTGAGCATATTAGATACTATCTACGTATAATGTGGCTTCGGGATAAAGTTTCCTTGAGATAAATATGGAACAATCCAACAATATTGTTAATTTAACCATAAATAAAAAAATATATAGAAAAACTAAATGAAATATAAAATTAATTAATTAAAGAATTTATTGTACTTAATTTAATATTAAAGGAACACTTGTTACCACCAATCATACATGATAACTATGACTAATAATATAAAATAATAAATAAATCAAATCAAATTTGTAATTAAACCTAGTAAATATATTTTGATCAAATACCAAAGAAAAGAGAAGAAAAAACTATAAAAAAGAGGAGGATTGGAGGAGCATTATTCTTCTTTGATTTTGAAGAAATATAAAAATAGTTATGGAAGGTAAGAGAAGGGTACGGTTTATTGGTTGGGGGCTCGAGAGATTCAGTGTCTCACTAAGGGGTTGGTTGGGTGGGGGGTCGTAGCCCACACGTTTTCTCACATTGCTTGTGGAGATAGAGGTAAATCTTGCAACAATTCATAGAATCACATATATGTTTTCGCTTTTACTCCATTAAGTTGTGATGATATATGGTGTGTTGGAGATCTATCTATTCATGAATTTTTTTTTAGTTAATTTATTATGAAATAATATCTTATAAATTTTGTCCTTAAAGAGGGCTTTACAACAATTGCCTCCAACTATGCTCATGTTCTCTTCTTGAATTCTGATATGTTGGACGTAGGAGTGCTCATGAGCTTACCCCTCCTAAAGCAAGTGATACCAACCTTTGTTTCATCATTTACCTTCATTCTTCCTCTAACTTCACTTAAGGAAGTGGCGTGTCGGGTGTGCATAGAATTGCCTAAATTACACCTATAAATTTAGCACCTTACGTGGCTAGAGCCCACCAACTAGGATTCCTAACTCATAAAGCCTAAAACCCTATTCAAATTCTCCCTCAAGGGCAATGCTAGAGTGCTTTCTTTCTAGTGAAGTCTCCTCTTGGTGACATAGAATGTAGTTGGAAGGGCCTTCAAATCCACGCCTCCTTAGTCCATCCTAGTTTAAGACTTTAGACTAAACTAGTAGCCAGAGGAATGTTAAAAAGTTTGGACATTGTTATGACTTCCACTATTTGGACCAAAGCTTGTCCTTGTTTAGATATTGGTGACCAACTTCCAAGCTATAAGCTTCCTTGATCTTATAGGAACCTCATCCATTGTAGCTCCATTTAAGAATGCCTACTCCTAGTTGTCATCTAATCTTTCTGCTATGAAGTTCTAACAAGAAAGCATCTAGTTGCTTCGGCTCACCTCTTATGGGTAAGCATTTCCAATTCCTCCATGATGAAAACTTGGCGTTTGTTTCATGAAGTCAATCATTGGAAATGGAGGTCAAATTACGCAGACAATTCAGAACAACTGAGAAGAGGGGACATCCTAGAGTCTAGGAAATTGCTACCAAGAATATTAACAAAATATAGTTGTTTGGCCATTCCTTCCCAAAAACTAATCAAGTGGACTAGTCCCTTGCTTTTCCATGTGTTATTCCATATTTCTGACCCTTTGAGGTTGCCATGCATGCCAACGAGTACTTAAGATGGGATGTGTTCAACGTATTTATTCATCCAAATCTAACTCATGATTATGTGGGGTTTGTCACCCAACGCCATTAGATTTCCCCTAGTTTGTTACCCAACACCACTAGATTTTCACTGCTAGGACTTTACTAAAGATAAGCTTGTTTTTTACCCCTAACCCTCTTGACATTTTGGGAAAGCAAATTTTGCCCTAGGAAATTAAGGCCCATTTTTTCATTGGCATCCCCCATGGAAAGAGTTTGTGGAGCTTTTGGATGGTTTTAAGGATTTTTTAGGGAGGGGAGCAACTAAGAGAGGAGAGAAAGAGAAGCATGGCCTGCAAATCCAACATCAAAAGAGTTAGATGACCAAGGAAATTGAGGGCTCTTAAATTCTAGAGTTGAGTTTAAACTCAAGATTGGTTACCAAGTGTTCCCAATGTTGATTTTTATACCTAGGAGTTGTTCCCCTAAGTGACTTTTGCCGAAGTCACTAGGAAAAGGGGTTAAGTCACTGATGAGCAGGTTGCAGACAACCTGACAAAGTCTCTTGGGAGAGGCAAGTTTATTCATTTCAGAGACAAGTTGAGTGTGGTGAAGAACAACTTCCTCGGTGAGAGAGAGTGTTGATTTTTATACCTAGGAGTTGTTCCCCGAAGTGACTTTTGTCTAGGTCACTAAGAAAATGGGTTGAGTCACTTGGACTTTATATTGACGACTTGAGATGAACATTAATTGCACTTTAGAGAATAAAGTGCATTTAAAGTGAAAATTTTAAAAAGTGAATGAAATTAATTATTTTGTGGAGAAAAGTGATTTTAATCACAACCACTCATCTAGTCTAATATGAGCCCTAGGATTAGATGGTTTTGCATCCACCCTAACGTTTTACCTAAAAGAAAAGTTTTCCAAGTGAAGAGGCACTTTTGCATTTTGAGAAAGAAGAGATACATTTATGAGAAAGAGAAGAAAATAGCAGCAAGAGCTTTTTTTTCTTTGGGCATGCAAATCCAGAAAGGAAAGTACAACAAGAGAGGGCACGGTTTTTGAGGAGGCAATTGGACATGGTTTTCAAGGTAACAATAGGAGAATTAATTGATGTTCCGTACAAGCCATATTGTACAGATTCTGTACAATGGCACGTTTTTCGAGGAGGAAATTCAGGCACAAAAATTGAGGCAATATTTGGGAACAGTTTTTTAGGAAGGTTTTTGGGCACGAATTTCTGAGACAATTCAGTCGAGCGCGAATCTCGAGGTTGTTCCATGCAGAATAGACCATACTACTTGTTTGTACAGTTGTCGTACATTCTGTACAACAGCACGAAAATTGAGGAAACAAACAAGAAATCTCTGAGTTTGTTTTTTTCTGTTTGGCACAGAAAACGAGGCAGATTATTTCATCCGGTTGAGATAACTTGGACTGGTATTTTTTGTCTATTGCTGTACATTTTTCCAGATAAATAAAATTTCTCTCTCACAGGTTTTCCTCGGAGGTTGGGGTTTTTCCTGGGTCATTGGACCAAAAAATACTGTGTCTGAAATTTATGTGTGAATGTGGTTTATTTGTTGTTCATAAAATGTTGTAGAAACTCTTCTTGTGTTTTAGTCCTTATTATTTATAAGAAAAATCTAATTTGCAGCAGAAAAACAAATTGGGTTAGGCATTAAACAATCTTTTAAACAGAGTTGGAAACCGAGTTGGGAGAGTGTTGAAATTTCTTCATGGTATCAGAGCTTTGATAGAGAGAGGAAAGATTTATACACAGGGGAAAATTTCAGACTTCAATGATTTCTTTTGTCGATGGTCAGCACCTTGCTGAAACTTGAACTTTGCATAGAAAATGGCTACAGGTCTTAGGTTGGAGGATAGGTTTGATGGGGTTGGGAATTTTCTCCCATGGAAAGTGAGGCTAGTGCTGATATTGGAGGAAAATGAGTTGTGGGATGAAGTGGTTCACAACACTACAACAAATCCTATTGTTGTTCCCCCTTCCACCAATGCAGCAGCACTTACTACCTTCAACAAGGACATAAAAACTAGAAAAATAATCCTAGATGCAGTGAAAGACCATATGATCCCACACATCTCGAGTAAGACCCGTGCATTTCAGATGTAGGATGCTTTGATTGGCTTGTTTTAAAGCTCAAATGAGAATAGGAATGTGGTTTTGAGGGAGAAGTTGAAAAGTATCAAGATGGCCAAAGTTGAGGTTGTGATATCTTACTTTACTAAGATCTCTCAGGTGAGAGATAAGCTTGCAGCAGTGGGGGAGGTTGTTCCTGGTTCGGAGCTAGTGCATACAGCTTTGAATGGGGTTTCAAAGCCTTGGGTTGTGTTTGTGGAGGCTATAGTGACCAGGGAGAACTTGCCTACATGGAACAGGATTTGTGATGATTTGTTAAGGAGGAGACCCGGAGAGGTCTTGTGTGGGGCAACGCTTCTACTAGCAGGGAGGATGAGGAGGATGTGGCATTGACTGCAAAGAAGAAGAAAAAGTTCAAGAAGGGCCCCAAGAAGGGTGGGGACAAGCAACAGGAGGGACATAAGAAGGATTTGAGCACTGTGATGTGCTTTGTTTCTCAGAATTTTGCACACTATGATGGGTATTGTCCACAGAAGAAGAAGAAGAATAAGTAGCAAACAACAGCTTCGGCAGAGATGGAGGAGTTTACAACAAGATTTGAGAGAGAGTTTTCTCGTTGTACTGGGCATGTTGATAGAGAGAGAGAATCCATCATCACCTGTGTAGATATTGATATTGAGAGGGAGTATTGCTTGTTGATAGGCCATTCCTTGAGTGCATCCACCACCAGCACGTGGTATATTGATAGTAGATCTTCGAGCCACATGACAGGTGCTCGAAAGATGTTCTCCGAGCTTTCACACGAAGAGATTGATGTGGAGGTAGTGTTGGGGGGTGACACAGTTGTCAGAGCATTTGGGCGTGGAACCATTACTTTTCAGAGAGAGTCCATGAGTCCCATGATTTTGAGAGATGTACTGTATGTACCTGGGCTGAAGAAGAACTTGATCTCAGTTTCCATGATCGAGGATAGGGGTCAGGGGGTGTGCTTTGGGAAAGTACACTAAGACTTCTTTTACGAGCAATGATAGCAGGTCAGCAGAAATTCTTGATTTGATACATTCTGAATTCTGTGGACCTATGTCAGTTGTTTCTGTAAGAGGGTTTTAGTATTATATGACATTCATCGATGACCATTCCAAGAAGACCTGGATCTACTTCCTGAAGAGTAAGAAACCTGAGGAGGTCTTGCAGAGGTTTCAAGAGTTCAAAGTTCTTGTGGAGAATCAAACTGGGAGGAAGATACGGGCACTCAGATCAGATAACGGGGGTGAGTATACCTTTAAGAAGTTCGATGAGTATTGCAGATAGGAGGGCATTCGGAGACAGTTGATGGTACCATACACTCCTGAGCATAATGGCGTGGCAGCAAGGAAGAATGGATCTATAGTTGGAGTTGCGAGAGCCATGTTGCATGATCAGTCACTTCCTTTCTTCCTTTGGGCAGAGGCATGTAGTACATTTGTATACCTTCATAACAGGAATCCCGATTGTGTCGTGGGGAACAAGACGCCTGAGGAGAGTTTCACAAGCAAGAATCTTGAGGTGAGTTATTTTCAGATATTTGGTTGGCTGACTTACTCACATGTCCCTTCTGAGAAGAGGACAAAGTTTGAGCACACAATAGAGAGAGGCATCTTTGTGGGGTATGATGAGACTTCGAAGGCCTTCCGCATTTATCTTCCTTCCAAGAGGAACATGGTTGTGAGGAGGGAAGTGAGATTGAGGAGGAGCAGGCCTTCGGGAAGTCTAGAGAGTCAGGGAAGGGAGAGCAGCAGGCTCCCACACCTCAAGTAGTTTCATAGGTACCTTCAGTGCAGTTGACAGGTTCACAAGTTTTCGGGGTTACTGAACCACAAAGTATAGGCACAGGTTCTCCAGTTTCAGTGATTCAGCCAGTAGGATCTTCGGGGACAGGTTTTCGGTCTCAGGTCACAGGTTCACCATATAGGGCTTCAGGATCACAAGGTTCGCCAGTTGTTGGTACACCAGCTTCTGGTTCACAGGCTATTGGGTCTTCTACCTCTGGGAGTTCATCAGATGAGGACAAACCAGTGTGGGAGCAGTCTTCAGAGAAGAAGAATCCTAAGGGGCTTCGGGAGACCTTGAAGGAAGAAAAGGAGTTTGGAATGCACAAGGAGGAAGTGAGGGCTATTCAGATGACAGACAGATTGGGTATGGCATTAGTGGCTAGTCTTCATGATTCAGAGCCATCTACGTTTGAGGATGCCTCTCAGCATCATGTTTGGAGAGATGCCATGATGGAAGAGTACCATTCCATCATGAAGAATGATGTTTGGGGGATTGTTTTGAGACCTGAGGGGAAGTCAGTGGTGACTTCTCGTTGGATTTACAAGCTAAAACATGTTACAGATGGTAGTGTGGAGAAGTACAAGGCTCAGTTTGTAGCGTCGGGGTTCTCACATGTTGAGGGAGTTAATTATGATGATACCTTTGCACTGGTTGCTCATTATACTTCTATCAGGGCATTGATTTACATTGCTGCAGAAATGGGTTGGAAAATCCATTAGATGGATGTGAAGACCGCATTTCTCAATGGAATCATACAGGAGGAGGTTTATCTTGAGCGGCCTCAGGGCTTTGAGATTCATGGGAGTGAGTCTCATGTTTGCAGGCTGAAAAAAGCCGTGTATGGGTTGAAGCAAGCTCTTCGAGCTTGGTATTCCAGGATTGACTCTTACTTGCAGCGAATAAGTTTCCAAAAGAGTGAAGCAGACCCGAATCTCTATTTCATCATGGTTGGAGATGATCCGTTCATTCTTCTGTTGTATGTGGATGACTTGTTTATCATAGGAGGAGAGAGACCTATTGTTGTGTGCAAGAGAGATCTTGCTTCAGAGTATGAGATGACAGACATTGGGTTGATGCATTATTTTTTGGGATTGAAGGTTTGGCAGGAGCCTAGTCATATCTTCTTGGGACATGGAAAGTATGCAGTTGATATTCTGAGGAGATTTCAGATAGTGGATTGTTGGCCGATGTCTACACCGATGGTCACCAACTGGAAGAAGCTTCATGCTTTTGAGGGAGAGTTGTTGGATCCTACATTATATCGTCAACTCATTGGTTATTTGATGTATCTGGTCAACTCTAGGCCAGATTTGTGTTTTGTGGTGAACACACTCGATCAGTTCATGGTGGAGCCTAGGATGGTGCACTAGGTTGCCGCAAAACATGTGTTGAGATACCTTGCAAGGACAATGGAGGATGGTCTAGACTACAGGAGATCGAATGGGATTAGATTGATTGGCTTCACAGATTCAGATTGGGCAGGCAATGTGGCAGACTGAAAGAGCACTTCAAGATGTTTTTTCAGTTTGGGCTCAGCAGCAGTGTCGTGGTTCAGTCGGAAGCAAAACTCTGTTGCTTTGAGTTCTACAGAGGCCGAGCATATGGAAGCCAGTCATGCCATTTGTAAGGCGTTGTGGCTTCGCAAGTTGTTGGTAGATTTATTTTTTCAGGAGTTGAGACCTACGATGATTTACTGTGACAATCAGATTTGCATCCAGCTCTCTCAGAATCCTATATTTCATTACAGGTCAAAGAATAATGAGATTAGATATCATTTCATTCGTGATTATTTTCAAAGAGTAGTAGTGACATTACAATACATTTCCACTGATGAGCATGTTGCATACATCCTAACAAAGTCTCTTGGGAGAGGCAAGTTTATTCATTTCAGAGACAAGTTGGGTGTGGTGAAGAACAACTTCCTTGGTAAGAGGGAGTGTTTATTTTTATACCTAGGAGTTGTTCCCCGAAGTGACTTTTGCCTAAGTCACAAAGAAAATGGGTTGAGTCACTTGGACTTTATATTAATGACTTGAGATTAGCATTAATTGCACTTTAGAGAATAAATTGCACTTTAAGTGAAAATTTTAAAAAGTGAGTGAAATTAATTATTTTGTGGAGAAAAATGATTTTAATCACAACCACTCATCTAGTCTAATATGAGCCCTAGGATTAGATGGCTTTTCATTCACCCTAACTTATACATAAAAGGAAAGGTTTCCAAGTGAAGATGCACTTTTGCATTTTGAGAGAGAAGAGAGCCATTTCTAAGAAAAAAGAGAAAATAGCAGTGAGCTTTTTTTTCCTTTGGGCACACAAATCAAGAAAGGAAAGTACAACAAGAGGGCACGATTTTCAAGGAGGAAATTGGGCACAATTTTTGAGGTAACAGCAGGAGCATTAATTGATGTTTCATACAGGCCGTACTGTATGGATTCCGTACAGTGGCACGTTTCTCGAGGAGGAAATTTGGGCACAAAATCGAGGCAGAATTCGAGCACAGTTTTTTAGGTAGGTTTTGGGGCATGAATCCAGAGACAATTCAGTTGAGCACGAATCCTCAGGTTGTTCCGTACAAAACAAACCATACGGTTATCATACAGTCCGTACAGCAGCAATTCGAGGTAGCAAACAAGAAATCTCCGAGTTTGTTTTTTTTTCTGTTTGGCACAAAAATCAAGGCAGATTATTTCATCCGGTTGAAATAAGTTGGACTGATATTTTTCCTATCTATTGTTGTTAATTTTTCTATATAAATAAAATTTCTCTCACAGGTTTTTCCCGGAGGTTGGGTTTTTCCTGGGTCATTGGACCAAAAATACTGTGTTTGAAATTTATGTGTGAATGTGGTTTATTTGATGTTCATAAAATGTTGTAGAACTCTTCTTGTGTTTCAGTCTTTATTGTTTATGAGAAAAATCTAATTTGCTGCAGGAAAAAACAAATTGCGTTGAGCATTAAACAATGTTTTAAACGGAGTTGGAAACCAGATTGGGAGAGTGCTAATATTTCTACACCCAAGAGAGATTTATGGTAGCATTCCAAAAAAGCATGGCTCAAAGGTACTTAGAGGATAGCGAGCCAATATGAAAGCCAAGGATTCAAGCGATCTTGTTTTTAGTGATAGGAGGGGTGTTGTGGAAGAAGATTTAAAACTTGAGATGGTTGACTATAGTGCCCAAGGATGGAAGTTAAGAGTCAAGGATCAATTTGAAGGTTGAGGCTTCCGATGTGGAGTGTCCCATGAGAAGGGTGTCATCCACAATGGCTTTGTTTAGGCTTATGCTAAGGATATTGGCCATCAAAACAAAGATGAATGGAGAGAGGGGATCACCTTGCCTAGTGCATAGGAAGGATTAAAGGGTTTAGAGGGAGAACCATTGATGAGAATGGAAAATGATGTTGAAGAAATGAGATCAAACACCCAATGGATCCAATTGGAGCAAAAGCCAAACATTGAAAGCATTTGCTCTATAAAGTTCAAATTGAGTCTGTCAAGCCCTTTGAAAGATCGATTTTGATATACATGCATGGTTTTTTTGAGGTCATGTTGGAGCCTAGAGCCTCATGTGTTGCAATGATGCCATATACGATATGTCTACCTTCAATGTATCCTCCTTGTTCTTCTGGGGAAATTTTATGGATAATGGGCTTCAACCAAGTGGTTATTTTCATGATTATGATCTTGTAAATGGCATTGCTAAGTTAGATGGGTTTGAATCTGTATGAGGCATTAGTTTTCTCTTTCTTTGGGATGAAAGTTAAGAAAGTGGAGTTTAAGGTTTAAATCATGCCTCTTTGTATTCTGGAGTCTCTAACCACTTGCCAAACATTGAAGCCCCCTATGGACCAACATGCCATAGACATTAATAAGGAAACTATATTGTCTTGAGCATGTGGCCTGCAAGTGAGTTATTATCATGTTGCTTGATTCAATGAAGGTATTTAGATTGATAATTAGAGGATCCCATAGGATTCCATGATATAATTTTCAACAACAAAGGGAGTTGAGAAGGTACTTGTCTCGAAGGAGAGCAACTATTTGAGTCTCTTCTTGGATCTTTTAGTATCTACTTTTCCCACCCCTTAAAATGTTCTTCAGTTCTAGTGTTTTTGGATCATTTCAAAGAGATAGATCTAAATCCTAGGTTAGATGTTTGTCAAGAGAGAGTTTGCATGGGAGTGAGTTTGTTTTTGCCTCTCACGATTCCTTTTGGAGCTTTAATTGTTCTTCCTCTTTTGTGTCAATAAAAGATTGTTCTCCATAGGTATCAATAATTAAGGGGAGGTACACTTAAACCATGATAAAGTCTTCATTGGGATCTGCAGTGTCCAAATTTCAACCTAGGGGTGTCTTCCTTTATTTGTAGATCTTCCTCGTTAGTTGTTGCCATGTTGTTTATTTCTAGACTCTTTCTTTGGTCTACTTTGGTTCATCTACCTTCCTTATTTTTTGGATTTCTGGTGCCAATCCAACAGGGCTCCCTGTTTTGCCTTGATTATTTACGTTTTGTGAGTCATCCAAGAACATTTTGGAAGTTGTTGGTGTTAGAAAGTGGTCTATTACCTTCTTGGGAGACTTTTGTGGTTTTCCTCTTGGATTGGACTTTAACAAACCCTTCTTTGTTGGTGGTATAATCTTGAATTTTGTTGGTCTACAGTGGATTTAACAAGCAATACCTGAACAAGTGCTCATGATTGTGACATTTCTTGCATTGGAAAAGTAATGTTCATAGTCCAGATTTTTTGGTCCATTCATTGTCTTGGAAGCTAATGCCAATGGAGTTTGGCAAGGCTACTAAAACATGCATATAAACACAAATACAAGCATAGGTTGTATATTTAACCTTTCTAGTGAGTTTTGATGTTTTGACAAAAGTTCTGAATGCATTCCCTAACTTGGATAAGGATTCTTCCTCCAAAATTCCTACAAGGAGAAGATTCGTATCCAAATTGGGGGCATTGTGAAATCCTCATTTTCTAGGGTGAGCCTTTCTATCCAAAATCTAAAATGTAGGTCTACAGAGTTTAATAAATAAGGGCCATTTTCGAAGACACAAAAACCATGGCCCATTTTCGTCCCTATCTTCAATTATAATGATGGTAGTTGTCAAGAAACCCTTAGAACCCAGCTTAAGTTCCACCTCACTTTTGGATTTCCACCTTTTGTTGATCTATCATTTAAGTGCTTTCTCTGAGGGCCAAATCCCCAAGAATTTTCCAATAACAACATGATCTTTCCTATATAGTATGTAATCCCCCACCCTAGTCAAGGTTATCTCATATATAGGTGTGATGGCAGATTTAGCCAAGCTTCTAGCTTTTTTCCAATTGAGTATTGGATCCAGGGATGGCTTTCACTACCACTTTATCAAGACCACTTACCTTGTTGTCAATTCTAGGAAGATTTGGACTAACCTACACTACAATGATGGACAAGTGGCATAAGTTAAAACCTTTCCCCGCACACCCCATCGCATTTGAATGGCCTACAACCGCTAACACCTCATCTTTAAAGGATATAGGATGAGGACTGTTAACAACTACAACATTCACATTATCAAAAAAACCTTATCAACATTGGAGAAGTGCCTATGAAGAACAATCATGGAGGCTTCAAAACCCCTAGGAACTTGAATCGACTCTCCTCATTCCCCAAAAATCTCAACCTTAATTCCTTTATTTTCTTAACTTATTGACTTGTTATTTGTATGCATGATTTCACTTTATTGTGAGGGTGAACTAAACTACCTTTAGGTGCGCAATTGTGAGGGTCAGCTACACTACATTTGGATAGTTGCACACCTAACCATATTAGAAGATTAACATCAATCAACCTATCTCCTACATGAACAAAACAACAACAGTAAATCATTATAAACAAAAGAACAAAAGTAAATCATTGAACATGAGCATACCAATAGCAAAAGGCTTCTCAGATCGTTTAAAATGCATTGTTTGCATGCATCATTTCACTTTACTATGAGGGTGAACTACAATACCTTTCGGTATGCATCATTTCATAGTAAAGGTATACATCATTTCACTTTATTGTGAGGGTGAACTACAATACCTTTAGGTGTGCAATTGCAAGGGATAGCTGCACTACATTTGGGTAAAGGTGTGCAATTGCAAGGGAGAGCTGCACTACATTTGGGTAAAGGTGTGCAATTGTGAGGGAGAGCTGCACTACATTTGGGTAATTGCACACTTGACCATATTAAAAGATAAACATTAATCAACCCATCTCCCACGTGGACAAAAGAACAAAAGTATATCGTTGAGCATCAACTTCCCAATAGCAAAGAGCTTCTGAAATCATTTGAAATGCATTGTTTGCATGCATCATTTCACTTTATTCTAAAGTTGAATTACATTACCTATAGGAGTCAACTTCCCAATAGCAAAGAGCTTCTGAAATCATTTGAAATGCATTGTTTGCATGCATCATTTCACTTTATTCTAAAGTTGAATTACATTACCTATAGGTGTCAACTTCCCAATAGCAAAGAGCTTCTGAAATCATTTGAAATGCATTGTTTGCATGCATCATTTCACTTTATTCTAAAGTTGAATTACATTACCTATAGGTGTGCGATTGTAAGGGTGAGCTTCACTACATTTAGGTTGTTGCAACCTCACCATATTGACCATATCAACCAACCCATCTTCTACATGGCCAAGAAAAACAAAAGTGATCGCTGAACATCAACATACCAATAACAAAAAGCTTCTAAAATCACAAGAAATGCATTACTGTCCACTAGTGAATAATATTATATAAGCTTTAAAAAGGTATAATCCCAAACTATGCCCAAAGAGATGCGTGGAGAATTGTACTCTCCACTAACATACGTCCACACCCTATGCCCATGAGATGCCCGAGGAAGTGTACTCTCCACTAAAATACGTCCACGCTTCCCAGTCTGCAACAACACCCGATTCAAAAAAATACCATTTGTAATAAATACTAAACCTATTGTTGGAACTTAGTGCAAAGGAAAGCTCGTTATACACAGTTGGCTACCTCTTCTCAATGGAGGTAGCCAAAAACAAAACCGCACAACGTTATGCTACTGTTCCATTGATCTCGAATCCCCCAGTCCAAAATAGTTTAATTTGTACCAAGTTGTCCATTTTACAGCACATTTTTTTCATAGATAGACAAAAGAGAAAAATTGAGAAAATGCTTGCAAAGTTTCCATATACACACTTGGCTACCTCTTCTCAATGGAGGTAGCCAAAAACAAAACTGCACAAAGTTATGCTAAGGTTCCATTGATCTCGAATCCCCAGTCCAAAATAGTTTAATTTATACCAAGTTGTGCATTTTATAGCACATTTTTTCGTAGATAGGCAAAAGAAAAAAATTGAGAAAATGCTTGCGAAGTTTCCATAACTAAGTACAAAATAAGATCGTACCTTACAAAGTTCATTATTAACCAATCTTAAACCGGATCTACCAAGCACTGAGAGGGATCAAATTTCTTGAGGTATAAATTTTTTATCTTAAATTTTTTACATGTTTAAAAACAATTATACATCCAGAATTTTGATGATGATTTTGAAGCTATTTTGTTGATTGAATATATATTTTGATAATATTATATAATATAAATATTAAATATATAATTAAAAAAAAACATGAAAGTTTAGTTTAGGACATTTAACTTTTTATTTTATTACACGACTTTTTAGTTTTAGTTTAGGCCGACATCATTTTTTTATATTTTTTATATTATGTTATGAACATTTCGCATCTCCCCCATACTGGACTGTATAGCACCTCGCTAATCTCGGTACGATTTTTTAGTTAAGAATGTGTATCTGCTATTGTTTCAGTTAAAATGCCTATACGTCAGACAACGGTCAAGGAAGAAAGAGTAATAAGAACTAAAACGCAACGCAAAAAGAAAGAAGAAGAAAAAACAGTGAAGCAAGGAAAACCAGTAGTAAGAACAGAAACGCAAGAAAAGAAAATCAAAAAGGTAATATAGAAATGTACAGGAAGTGCCAGCCATTAAGCATTTCTTAATCTGAAATTGTAGCAGGCAGAGATTCCCTTGACCTGCAAAATCTGAGCTAAAAGGTTGTTTTTAAACCAAGTTTGGCGTTTCTTGTGACCCATGTTGTCTAGCTAGACTTTTGTATTAGATAGCTGTACCAATTTTTAATAAAGAAGCTAGTGGAAACACATCTAGATATGAGTATACAAGACAACAATGAGATGCATATTGCATAAATATCTGTAAGAAATAACTATTTATGACTCATTTTTGGAGAGAATAATGCACAACTTACAAGTCAAAATTCAATCCTGCCCTTCTTACAGCAGTACGGACCTTAGTTATAAAAAAATGAACTTGAATGATACATGAAAACCAGGGTGACTCTTGACTTGTATATAATGATGAAAACTCTAGCTGGGAATGTACAGAACAATCACTTCGGAGAAGGGAACCTGCAAAATTGGATGGGTAGTAACGAAACTAAAAGAAATATTGTACAATTCAAACTCAGATCGTCAGCTCAGTCATGCTATCCTTGTGCTTGATCAGCTGCTCTGTCATGCATGGATCAGCTCAGTGACAATTAAGGATGCAACCGCTGTCTCACTGTAATCACAAATGAATTGCAGTCAGAGGAGAAAGTACATAAGTGAAGCAAAATAAATAACGAGAAAGCCGAAAAATATCACTCTGGCATGACTCATAATATACCTGTACATGCTCCATTCAATTTAGCTTTCATGTATAGGTGAAGCAAACTGTATTCTGAACAGTTGTCGTCGGAGTCCCTTTGGAGGTATTTTCAGATATTCCAAGAGTCAATTCTCTTGACAATAAGAAAAAGCAAGGCTTAAGATACAATCTTCAACTTTTGGATGGAATATCTGCCCGTCACCTTAAATTGAAGTTAGACTACTTTAACGGAAACACCCAAAAAAATCAGTCTAAAAACAGTGGTCCGGGGAAGAAAACCTAGGCCTTGATCTCTCCAATCTTTCAATGTGATTTGATTAGAATGACCACCCTATGAACTACGAAAAAAATCACCAACCCAACTTGTTTGGGGTAAGTGGCTATGAAGTGCTACTATCCCATTCTTCTATCCACGTTAGCAGCCATAGTCACGAATGCCAAAATAGAAAGGCGCCAAATTTTGATCCAGTTATAATGTGAATTATACATATAGAATAACTTTGCTGAACAATCTCAGGAATATTTTTCTGACAAATAAATGAATTTCCCTCGTAACTGCTGAACATGATATTAATGAATATTTCATTAAATACGGCTGAAGTGTTCATCAGAGAAAATCCAACCCTAAAACTGCCCTGAAAATTGTTTTACCCAGCACTGTCATCTAACAGAAGCACTTTGCTTCTGAATTTTCTCATACTCTACATTTAATCATTAATGAGAGTTGCCAGCAACCTCTGCAGCACGTTGCCTCATCATTTCCGTAACTGCAGCTCTGCGCCGTGATTCCATTTGATATTGCAACCTTCGTAAGTGTTCTCTCAAGTCCCTGCAAAATAAACACATACACTAATGGGTTGGGAGAGATACAAAAATGGATTGGGAGAGTTTAAGCCCGTCTTAATTATCTTAAAAAAAACAGAATTGATTCATCTGTGATGCAAACAGATTGCAATAGTGGTGCCTGCCTTAATCAGACTAAAATTCCTGCATTACAATGCACAAGAAAAGAGACAAGATCTAAGCCTGTTCAATGCTAACATACTTGCAACGAGGAACACGACATTTAGATTCCTTGCACGCTCGTGCATGAAGCTGTAAAAGATACCACATCTTTTTGCACAGGTGGCACCCTCCTGAAGCACGAGTTTTACACTTATTGCCATGTCGAAATAACCCTTTGACTTTACGACAATTCATATATTGGCATTCAGCATTGTTACACTGAGAAGCATGCACCAGAAGATCCAACATTTTTCGAAGCTACATTGAAAATACAACATATTGATCAGCTTAATGGCAGAATAGGGATACACAAAATATATATAAACACAGCTTAGTCATGTTTATCCACAGTTTAGCACAATGTTTTCTTTAAAATACATATATAACATAGACTTCTTACATTTCACAGATTTAGTTCATAACTCTTGATTCAAAGTTTCAAACAAGAATTTTTTCTGCAGTCCGCCTTAATCAAGTTCACATTGCACAACTGTTCAAAGTTCAATTACATACCTGTAGCCTAGCTGTAAGGTGTAAACAAATTCCACTGTAACAGGAAATGGTCTTTTGAGCACTTTAAATAATGATAGATACTAATAAGAGAAATAGATAAATTTTAAATGGACACATTTCTAGACACAGTAGACTTCCCCATTGCAGAATTTCAGCAACATAAAGCCATGGAAATATTGTAATACTCGTGACAGAAGACCAATCTAGGACACAAGACTCGAAGCCCACTGCTACAACCCAATCCCTCAAAGAAGAAAGTTATAGAATTTGAATGTTATCTTTTAGTAAACCTAACCTCTTAACGACCAATGGGAATGGACCATGGAGAATTACGATGATGGTCAGTTGAAGGTGATTTTATTTGAATAACAAGTAATTCCTTCAAGTGTATAGTCCAAATAAAACAATTTATCGATACTTAATGTATGTTTGTGTATGTCTAGAAAACATACAATTAAACACAAGAATAGTAGCAAGTGGAAAGCTGTTATCAAAAATCCAGATATTTAATTTTATTCCAATTTTGCATCTTTATGGCAAAGAAATATTGAAGAACTTTGTTTCCTTATCCTTTATAAATTTGCATAGTGTTTGGTTGCCTTTCCCGTGCTTGCCTAATTTCTTGTCTTCTCTCTTTGGCTTTATTTGGAACTATATTATTTATACTCCAATTGGGGGTTGGGGAGAACTCAAAGGCCAGGATTCAATCTTAGTAAGTTTTTTGGGTTGGTTGCAGTGTGGTTTATCTTTTTAATACACATAATGGTTTAGTTTCACAAAAACATTTCGGTCAATATATATCATATATCTCCCATACCAAACAGATATACCTCTCAGTAATCTTTTACACTTATGGAATGTAGCCTTATTTTTTCCTATCTTGACTCTAGTCATCTCATATTTTTCATTTCTGTTAAAGCATAGAAGGCAGTAATACTCTGGAAATATTTTATGAGAAAAGGATTACAGGGATTTAGGAGGGAAGGAAAAGGTGATGTGCAAATTGTGTAGGCTGCATTGAAGTTGCCATTTACACAAAATCAGATTCCAGCACTTTGCACTTCAAGAGAATAAGAAAGGATAACCCACTCAAAGCATTTAGAATGCAACAAAGTGCTGAAGGCCCGTTTTGCCTACCACTAGTGCACCCCGTGAATTAGAAGGTAGTATTACTCTGGAAATATTGTATGAGAAAAGGACTACAGGGATTTAGGAGGAAAAGAAAAGGTGATTTGCAAATTGTGTAGTCTGCATTGAAGTTGCCATTTACACAAAATCAGATTCCAGCACTTTATACTTCAAGAGAACAAGAGAGGATAAACCGCTCAAAGCATTGAGAAAGCAACAAAGTGCTGAAGGCCCACTGCCTACCTAGTGCACCCCGTGAATCAAACTGCCAAAGGCCGCAGCTATAATTCCTAAGATATCAACAATGAAGATCCAAATAGTGTTTCTGTCACTACCGGGTTCCTTCAAATGCCTTCTAAGTTTAGTGCCTTGACCAGACTTTACAGCCCATCTCATAAGAAAATATGTTTGACAGGCACACTTGCTCACGTCTGATATCGACATTATAAAGGGCAGTTATCTTGCTGTAGTAAGGTTTCTTTTGCTTGCATGCAAAATCCCATTTGAAGTGGCCAGTTCACCATATTTTAGTAAATGACATGTGCTATAAATAATGAGCTTCCAAGTATAATGCAGCTACTTCTGAGAAGCTTTGCAGTCTCGGTTGACTAGGAGAAACCTCACCTTGAGAAGATTATGGGACCAATAAAAGATTCATCAAATATAGGTGATTAATCTATTCTTATTGATTATTGTTCAACCAAAGAAACATCCTTTCTAGTGGTTCTCACCTTCATATATACCAACGTACCAACATAATATATCCATCTGGCTATATGAAGGATCAAAAGATCAAATTTCTTTTGGTGCAAATTCTTTTGTCATTTAATTTAATGTCATGTATTAATTCCTTCATATTAAATAATAAAAAAATTACATACACAACAACATTTATGTCATACTGGGCTGTAGAGCACCTCGCTACTCTCAGTGCAATAAAACTACTCTCAGTGCAATAAAACTAGTGAATGTTGATGGCTATTCAGTATCAGGAAAGTTCCTAATTGCTGATATGATTAATGCTTATTAAATAAATTTGAAAGAAAAAAGCCATACTAACACCTCACAGACATCCACAACCAGATGGATGCTAAAGCAATATTGAAACTTCCAATGAGTAAATTGCTCCTGACGTCGAATATGGTAGATCCTTGCTACCAATGCAAGGTTTCCATTTCAAATATCGATGGCTTCCCTACATTTATAAAAAATACACATTCAAGTACAACTCTCAATCTGCATACCTGCACAACCCGCTGTTGCCGAGCTTCTTGATTTTGTGCATCCCTCTCAGCCATGGATGGATGAGGAGTCAATTTATGAGGATGTTTGACGGAGTTGTCCTTATGATAGCATGTATTGCATATGTCAAAGTCAGGGCAAGTCTCACAACGCCATCCCTGCCCTGTCTCGATGTCAAGGTGGCACTTGTTACATGTAGTTACAAAGGCAGGTGCTGTTGGATTATGAAGATGATAGAGAACCATCATAGAAGAATGTTTTGCACGACGCAGTGTGTCATACTGGTAGTGATTTCCCTGACAAAGACTTAGGAATGCTTGACGAGTATCAAAAAATTCACTTTCCATAATGTCATCATTATCGGTGGTGTCTGCTGGAACATCTGTCACCACAATCTGCAGTATGATGATGGCAGACCACTTAGTCCGTTTGTCAATGTTCCAGGGAAATACTATAGATAGCATAAAAATATAAAACCAGAAAGAAGTTAAAATTACCAGAATACAAGCATAAACTTCTGGCTAGCACAAAGGTAACAAAACTAAAATAATGAGAAACTGTATGTCGTTTAATACATACTGGAGAGAGCATGTGTTTTTCCCTACTGTTAACAGGATGCATGTCCCTCTCATCCAGCTTTTTCTCTGCCTCATAACATCTACAAGACCAATGACATAAGAGCCATTCAAATTCATAGGCAAATAAACAGCATTTGAATATAGCACAGCACAGCACGAAGAATGATAAAAAAAAGTCAAAATCAAACCAAACAGATAGGTAGGTAGTAAAGTATAAAAAACTGAATAAATGATAAATGCCATTACACATATCCAGAAAACAATTAACTAAAAGAATATAGACAAGTAGACACACTTAATCACAAGCTTTCTCTAGGTTAGAGATCTTGTTTGCAAGTAAGCCACAAGCATAGGTTCTTTTAAAAACACACTCAGCTGCTTTGCACACCCAGAAACCAATATATACAGTAGATAATACCAGTTTTACAATAAATTTCACCAAAAAACCTGATACCACCAAACCTTGGTATAAAAGGCAAAGGACCTTTTACATGTAAATTTTTGTATTTCCAAACCCGGTTTCAAGTTTGATTTAAACCATGAAGTTTAATGCGCAAACCCCATTTAGAAAGACAGCTGCAAATGAAGTTTAATTTTATGAACTTGAAACACGAGGAAATTTTTACACTTTTTCAATGACAAAAAATTAAAAACAGCCCCACCCTAAAATTTACAACTCGGATTTTTAGCCAATCTTGGCTCAGGAAAAGCCCCGAAGGGAAAACCTGTGAGAGAGATAGCTTTTATTTGTTCTTTAATAAAAAAAATACAGCAGTCAATGAAATTAACAAACGTCCAACTTATCTCAACAACCGAGCCCACACATTGCTTTGGAAACAGTGCCAAATGCTGCCCTCAAAAACAGTGCTATTTCAGTCTCAAAATTTGAGCCAGAACTTCACTTTTCAGGCTGTACAAAATAGACCACTTTCTTGCTCAAATGCTGAGCCTGCTGTACAGTCAGTTGCATAAAAGTTTGTGCCCACAGTTCAGCTGAACATCTCGATTTTCAAGCCACACTTGTCTGGAAAACCATGCCAGCAACACAGCAAATACTCTCTTGATTTTTGTGCCATTGAATCTGAAAATTGTGCTGTACGGATGTCTTTCTGCCTGTACGGAATAGCTGCTGTAAATGCCTGTACAGCCTCAATAATGCTGTTACCTTCTGCCTCAACAACTGTGCTAGCTGTGTTGAAAATTGTGTCCTTCCTCTTCAAAACTTGAAAAATTGTGCCCTTTCTCCAAATCTCTTAGTAAACAATGAATGAGAAATTATGCATTTCCCTAGTTTTGTTCAAGATAACTACCTTTCACTAAATCAATGGTCAAGATTAGATATTGACACATTGAGATCTAGGAACCACATTAAATGCTCATTACTTTTCTCACTAAATGACTTTAATTCACTTTTCATTTAAATAATTAATCAGCCATATAAATATTCGCCCACTTTATTTCTCATAAAGCCTATTAAAAAAAATTATAACCATGAACCAACTTTATAAGGCGACTTTAAAACATATTAAGTACTTCTCACTTTAATAAAGTGACTAAGGATCTCATTAATTGTTTTCTACCCCTAGGCATCAAAAGATGGCAAACCACTTGCCTTGATAGAAATTTTAACACTACCTCTTACCAAGGAAAGTGTTTCTCACAACCCCCAACTTATCTCTAAAGTGATTGAATTTGCCTCTCTCCAAAGACTTTGTCAGAAGGTCTGCCACCTGCTCCTCAGTAAGAATGTACTGCAACTCCACTGCACTTCTCTGGACATAATCACGAATGAAGTGATATCTGATCTCAATGTGTTTAGACCTGTCAAGAAACACTGGATTCTCCGAAAGCTTAATACATCTTTGATTATCACAGTAAATCATTATTGGTCCCAACTCCTGACCAAATAACCCAACCAACAGCTTGCGAAGCCAAATGGCCTCACAATTG
>LPNX011135935.1:274456-339714 GCA_001517045.1 Pseudotsuga menziesii | reverse complement strand
GCTTGATTGGCTGCCATATATTGTGCCTCTGCAAAATAGTGCAACTGGCTTCTGTTTCCGACAGAACCAAGACACCACTGTTAGCCCAGACTGAAACAACACCAAGATGTACTCTTCCGATCCATCACACCCCCTACCCAATCAAAATCTGTATAGCCAATCAATCTAACTCCACCAGATCTCCTGTAGTCCAAACCAAAATCCACTATACCACGTACCCCCTACCCAATCAAAATCTGTATAGCCAATCAATCTAACTCCACCAGATCTCTTGTAGTCCAAACCAAAATCCACTATACCACGTAAGTAACTCAACACATGTTTTGCTACAATCCAATGAGCTCTCTGAGCCTCCACCATGAACTGACTCAAAGTGTTCATTGCAAAACAAATATTTGGTCTGGTATTGACTAGATACATCAAAGAACCAATGAGTTGCCGATATAATATCGGATCCACCAATTCTCATTGGCTTGATTGGCTGCCATATATTGTGCCTCTGCAAAATAGTGCAACTGGCTTCTGTTTCCGACAGAACCAAGACACCACTGTTAGCCCAGACTGAAACAACACCAAGATGTACTCTTCCGATCCATCACACCCCCTACCCAATCAAAATCTGTATAGCCAATCAATCTAACTCCACCAGATCTCCTGTAGTCCAAACCAAAATCCACTATACCACGTACCCCCTACCCAATCAAAATCTGTATAGCCAATCAATCTAACTCCACCAGATCTCTTGTAGTCCAAACCAAAATCCACTATACCACGTAAGTAACTCAACACATGTTTTGCTACAATCCAATGAGCTCTCTGAGCCTCCACCATGAACTGACTCAAAGTGTTCATTGCAAAACAAATATTTGGTCTGGTATTGACTAGATACATCAAAGAACCAATGAGTTGCCGATATAATATCGGATCCACCAATTCTCATTCAAAAGCATGAAGCTTCATCCAGTTGGTGATCATAGGTGTCACGTGTGGTCATCGATCTGCAATCCTGCCCCTGAAATCTCTCCAGAATATCCATAGCATACTTCCTTTGTCCAAAGAAGATGTGCCCCAACTCCTACCACGCCTCTAGCCCGGATAGTAATGTATCAACCCAATATCTTGCATTTCAAACTCCAATGCAAGATCTTTCTTGCAATCTGCAATGAGCCTCTATGTACCTACAATGATCAAATCATCTACATATAACACCAGAATAAGTGGATCCTCACCAACCACAATGTAGTAAAGGTTTGGATCAGCCTCACCTTTCTAGAACCCCAACTTCTACAGATATGCATCAATCTTGGAATACCAAGCTTTCGAATCTTGCTTCAACCCATAAAGGGTCTTCTTCAACCTGCACACATCAGACTCTCTCCCATGCTCCTCGAATCCATGTCATTGCTAGATGTATACCTCCTCTAAGACAACTATCTACCTAAAGACGACTATCTACCTAAAGACGTACTTGAGCTCTGAGATCATATCCCTAGTGAACCAAAACAAAGTGAACCTAATCATGTGAAAGTGAAACTGGTGTACCTGTAACCCGAGAAACAGTACCTGTACCTGTACAATTCTACCAAGAGTTTCTATAGACCGAGTCCCTGAACTTGAAGACCATGAAACCTGTGGACCAATCACTCCTAAATCTGTGAACCTACACCCTGAACCGTTGAACTCGGAGATGTGCTCGCATGTGATGCAGGAGCTTGTTGCTCCTCCTACTCTAACCCCAAGACTTCCTGAAGTCCCACTCCTCAAATCTCAACTCCCTCCCCACAACAACTTTCTTCTGTGCAGGAAGGTATATACGAAAGGCCTTTGAAGTCTTGTCATAACCAACAAAGATGTCTTTCTCTGCAATGGGCTCCAACTTTGTCCTCTTCTAAGAAGGGACATGGGGATATGTAAGGCATCCAAATATACAGAAGTGGTCCTTCTCAGGCTTCTTCTCTGTGAAGATCTCCTCGGGAGTTTTACACCCCAAGGAATGGCGTGGACTCTTGTTCTAAACATAAACAGCAGTACTACAGCTCTCATCCCATAGAAAGAAAGACTCTGATCATGGAGCATTGCTCTGGCTACTCCCACTATAGCCCTGTTCTTCCTTTCAGCAACTCCATTTTGCTATGGAGTATATATGGAACAGTCAACTACCTCCTAATACCCTCCTATTTACAACACTGATCAAACGCATTAGAAGTATACTCACTCCCATTATTTGACCTAAGCACCTGAATCATCCTCCATGTTTGGTTCTCCACAAGAACTTTGGACTCTTGGAACCTCTTCAAGACTTCTTTCGATTTCTTGTTTTTCAAGAAATAGATCCAGGTCTTCCTAGAGAAGTCAACAATAAAAGTGACATAGTACTCAAAACCTGTCAATGAAGTAGATGACAAGGGACCACATAAATCAGAATGAATTAAATCGAATACTACTGTTGACCTGTTGATTTTTGAACCGAGGGATAAACTTGTGGCAGAGACGGTTTTTATCTCTTCTTTAATAAAAAATACAGCAGTAAATGAAATTAACAAACGTGCAACTTATCTCAACAATTGAGCCCACACATTGCTTTGGAAACTGTGACAAATGAATCATCCTCTGAGCTTTGGCCTCTTTAAATTCATGAATATCCAAAGCAATAGGATCAGCTTCAGGAGGAGTTATCACGGTGTTAACCATGATCCATAGTCTGCATTCCTTGAGAACATCAATCATCCTGACTTTCCAGTACAAGTAGATGGGCATACCATCCAACCGATCCTCATATCTAATACAGGCAACCATCTCTGCTATCAAAGAAAATAATAGACCACCAAAAGAACAACAGTTCACTCTTTCTCCACCACCTACAAGTCATATCCATATAAGGTTTTCCAATATACAAGTTGTTAAAAAAACAGCAAGAACCCTTGCCCAACAACTCAACACTACTAATATACCCACAATCAGTTGTTAACACAGAGCCTCAACTTTGATACCATGTAGACTTTTGTCAAACACTTATTTTACCCAGATTTCACACTTCAAACTTGTCATCAATAAAAAAACACCTCTCATGGATTTAAATCAATAACCCAACAAGCTGAAACACTGAAACTAAGTCTGTAGCAACAAAAAATCACATAAAAACCAGCATACTAATAAACCCATAAAACAGCAAAATTTTGGTCAATATGACCCTAGAAAAACCCCACCCTAAGGAAAACCAGTCCAAGAGAAATTTTATTGCAGCATTTATGACAGCATTAAATAACTATATACCAGTGCCTCGATTTTTGTGCCCAATTGACTATGCCGCCTGTACAGCCTCCACAACATCAACCAACCTTGATTTTCGTGCCCAACAGACCTCGAAAATCATGCCCAACAATCCATACATTGTACGGTCCTCAAAATGTTTGTCCAACAATTCGTACCTTGTATGGCTCTCCTCGAAAAACATGCCCAAGAGGTACAATACGAATTGTATAGTACTGTACGATTTCAGCAGCAATAAATGCCTTTGGAAACATGCCTAGCTCCTTGGGATTTGTGCACCCTTGAGAAAAAAAATCTCCTTGGGATTCATGCCCATTTGAGAAAAATGCAACTCTCTCTCTCTGCAAATAACCCAGCCAAAATGATCACTCTCTCATTCTCTTATAACTTGAGAGTGACTTTTAAGTTTTTACCTTCCCCATTCCCCAAATCCAAAGGCCAAGATTAAATCTTGCCTTTTCAAGATCAAGGGTTAAGAAACTTCCCCCCCCAAAAGCAGTTACATTTAATTTTAATAAAGCCATGTTTTACTTTATGAAACAAGTGCACTTTATCTCATCAAGTCACGACTCACTTTATAAAATTAAAACAAGGAAATACTTTATAAAAAGTCTCACTACATAAGAGTCACTTTAAACCTTATAAAACAACATTACAAAGGAAAGTAACCTAGCTAGTGCATGGTCACTTCCGATACAACACAAAAACATGCAGAGTGCCTCCAGAGCTAAAACACTAACAGAGGTATGCCTTCTTACATGAGGAAGCCATCCTGAATGAGGAGGATGTCTTCATAGGTAAGGTTGTCCTCGTGGGTTAGATCATCCTCAAACAGCAGGTCGTCCTCAGGAAATTGATCACAAGGAGCAGGCAATCTCCATAAGGATTAAATAACAGGCAACATGTATTTCATACTAAATACAAGTTGGCAACCCATATTCCATAACACTCTCCCAATGCATATCAAGTGTGTACAATAGTTAATGCTATTCTAATGGCAAGGTTAGACAGGAACAAACAAGAAAAGAAAGAGACCATAACGAAAAAACCCCAGCTATCCCAAACTTAATTAGGCAAGGTTAGACAAGAATAAGCAAGATCTAGTCAACAACTAATGTCATAAGATGGCCTTCATTCCCATGTTGCAGAAATATATTGTAGGTTATTTTGAGGAACACATTTATCCCTTATGTAAAATAATGCTTGTGCATGGAAAAAATAAATTCAGATAGAATTTCCTGGTGTTTTTATGTGAAATGTAAAAGCAAACCCTATGCAACTCTTTCATAAGAGTTCTGTGGATTTCCTATTTGTTGTTTACATGCTTTAGCTTGTTAGTTTTGTACCTAGGGAAGTGTTCCCCTAGTGACTTTTGCCTTAGTCACTTAGAGAGGGGACATAAAGTGACCCTTGCATTAAATGACTTAAGTAAAAGCATTTAATTTGACTTTAGAGCATTAAAGTCATTTTTTGATAAATTTAAGTGGGTGAGTGAAATTACTATTTTAAAAATGAAATATGAGCATTTAATTTCACCCCTTGATCTAATCTAATCTCCGCCGTTAGATTAGACTCACCCTAGGGTTTTCTCAAAAAGGCATGGGAAAGGCATTTTGCCTCACTTTTGCAGATTGAAGTGAGAAGAGAGAGCTGAGAGAGAGAAGAGAGAAAGTTTCCATTTTTCATGAGCAAGAGGAATAATTTGCAGCACACAAATCGAGGGAAATGACAGCAACAAAGAGGGCACAAAAATCGAGGAGAAGACAGCATCATTTATTGTTGGTCCGTACAGTACAGTTTTCGAGGAAGCAAGCACGTTTTTCAAGGCAAATTTTTGGGCATGATTTTCGAGAAAAAAAATCTTTGGGCACAAATTTCAAGGTCTGTACAATCAATTTGTACAGTCCATACAGCGGCACGAAAATCGAGGCAAAAAACAGAGAGGAAAAAAAATCTAAGTTTGAATTTTTTTCCTGTTTGGCACGGAAAACGAGACAGGAATTTTCTCTTCCGGGTTGAGATAAGTTGGTCTGAAAATTTCCGAGTTTTGCTGTAAATTTCCCTATAATAAAATCTCTCTCTGACTGGTTTTCCCCTTGTGGGTTTTTCCAGGGCCATTGGCCAAAAATCCTAGTGTTCTATGTGATTAAATGGCGTGCTGATTTTTATTTACTGTCACTAAAAAGGATTAGTTACAGCAGTGTTTTAAGTCTAAAAATTTTTGTTTATTTCCAGCACTTTATTTTTCTGAGAATGTCATAAACAGAGATATAATTTTTACTTAAAACCGGTGGCTGAAAACTAGGGAAAAATCCACATGGTATCAAAGCGGGTTGCGGCAAAAAATTAAATTTTAGCAGAGAAACACTCATTTCCAAAATTCAAAAAAACCTTTGTGACAATAGTACATTTTGCTGAAACTTGTTCTTTGAGAAAATGACTTACGTGGGGTTGAGAACTGAGGATAGGTTGGATGGGGCAACGAACTTTGTCTCATGGAAAGCCCGGATTTTACTTGTGCTGAAGGAGAATGAGTTGTGGGAGGAAGTAGTTAGAAACACTACAGCAAATCTCATTACTATCCCCCCTTCTACTGATGCAGCATTACTTGCATCCTTTAATAAGAAAGATAATAAAGCCATGAGGATAATCTTAGATGCTGTTAAAGATCATGTTATTCCTCACATTTCAACGAAGGATCATGCACATGAGATGTGGTATGCTTTTACCGGCTTGTTTGAGAGTACTAATGAGAACAGGAAGATGGTGTTTAGGGAGAAGCTGAAAAACATCAAGATGGTCAAAGGAGAGGTGTGTATGGCCTATCTTACTAGGACCTCTCAAGTGAGAGATGAGCTTGCAGCTGTGAGGGTGGTGGTTACTAGTCCTGAGTTAGTGCGAACAACCCTAAATGGGGTGACTGCACCTTGGACTGTGTTTGTTTAGGGGTTGGTGGCCAGAGAGAACTTACCATCTTGGGACAGGGTATGTGATGACTTTGTTCAGGAGGAGACTTGCAGGGGTTTCTTACAGTGTAGTGGTTCTACTAGTAGGGGAGATGAGAAGGATGTGGCATTGACAGCGAAAGGGAAGAAGAAGAGCAAGAAGGGTGAGGACTTGCAGCAGCAGGATGGGCAGAAAAAAGGATATGAGCATTGTGAAGTGCTTTGCATGTCACAAGATGGGACACTATGCTTCTACGTGTTCGAACAAGAAGAAAAAGCAACAGACAGTCGCTTCAGCTGAGATCAATGATTTTGCAGCTAGATTTCAGAGTGAGTTTTCACTATGCACTGGGCATGTTGAGAGAGAGAGAGCATCCATTCTCACCAGTGCGGATGTTGACAGACAGAGGGAGTTTTCCTGTGTGACAGACCATTCTTATAGTGCATCTACTTCCAGCACTTGGTACATAAATAGCGGAGCCTTGAGCCACATGTCAAGTGCTCGTGAGATGTTCTCCGAGCTTTCACAGGCAGATACATATGTGGAGGTTGTGTTGGGAGATGACTCAATAGTCAATGCAGTTGGACATGGGACCATTACATTTTAGAGGGAGTCCATGAGTCCCATGCTATGTCACAGGGTTCGCCGAACCCGAACCTTCAAGTTCGGAAGACGAACCTTCAAGTTCGGAATTCGGCTAACCTAAAAAAATTTTAAAAATTCGTTGAGGTTCGCCGAACCTAATAAATGAACCTCATTCCAAACCTGAAAGGTGAACCAGTTCGTTGGGGTTGGGCTATCAGGTTCACCGAACCTAATAAAAACAAACCCCAAGGCAAAAAAAAGGCACGGGTTTACGTATCGGGCAGGGTTTTTCTCCATGGTTTCGACGGAGTAGGGTTATTTCTCTCCTGTGAGCGTCAGCACCGACAAGTGACTCGACTGTATGCTCCCAAGCTGCAAACCTCGACTACAAGTTACTCAACACTAACCTCCCGAGCTTCAAGCCTGTAGGCTGCAACTGCACCTTTCCGACTCCCGAGTGGCAAGAAGTTAGAACCCTGCAAGTCCGGCTACTAAGCTCGACCAGTCAGGTTAGTGGTGAGTCTGGGCCTCTAGTTACTAAGCTTGAGTCGTTCAACTCTTGTTCAACAAGCCGACAACAGAGTATACTGAGGCATTCAACTCGTTCATTGGAGGGTCAAGGCATTCACCTCGTTCATTCAAAGGGCTCAACTTTCAAGTCGCAAGCAAACGAACCTAAAGTGTGTATATATATATATATATATATATATATATTGAAAAATGTATATAGACGAACCTATGTCGAACCCCATCCGAACCTCATCGAACCTGAAAGTCGTCAAACCCGCACACGAACCCGAACCTTGTGACATTGGTCCCATGGTATTGCGGATGTATTGTATGTACCTGGGCTAAAGAAGAACCTAGTGTCAGTTTCCATGATCGAGGATCGGGGTCGTGGGGTCTTTAATTGATGGAAACGTGCATATGTTTCCAAGACTGCAGGACCATCTGCTTTAGTTGCCATTGGAGCGAGATGTGGGAAACTGTATAGAATCTCCTTTCAGCCGCAGCATGCTTTAGCACATAGCAGCAGCAATGAGTTGTGTGAGCTTTGGCATAGGAAGATGGCTCACTTGCATCATCTAGCCTTGTGGTTGTTGAGGCACATGGTGACAGATTTACCGAAGTTCAGCACAGGGCAGGGCGATGTGTGCAGGGGGTGTGCTTTGGGAAAGTACACCAAGACTGCTTTTCCAAGCAGTGATAGCAAGTCAGCTGGTACTCTTAACTTGATACATTCAGACTTATGCGGAACTATGTCTTCTATGTCTTTGAAAGGATACAAGTACTATGTGACACTCATTGATGACCATTCCAGGAAGACCTGGATCTACTTTCTGAAGAGCAAGAAGTCTAAGGAAGTCTAGCAGAGGTTCAGAGAGTTCAAAGCTCTTGTGGAGAACCAAACAGGGAGGAAGATCCGAGTCTTGAGATCGGATAACGGGGTTGAGTATACCTCCAAGGAGTCTGATGGATTTTGCAGACAAGAGGGGATCAAGAGACAATTGACAGTTCTGTATACTACAGAGCAAAATGGAGCAGCAGAGAGGAAGAACAGGTCCATTGTTGGAGCAGCCAGAGCTATGTTACATGACCAGTCACTTCCTTTCTTTCTCTGGGCTGAGGCTTGCAACACCGCTTTATACCTTCAGAACAAGAGTCCCCATCGGGCAGTGGCAAGAAGCTTTTCAGGCAAGAAGCTTGAAATTGACCATTTTCGTATATTTGGTAGTCTGACTTACTCTCATGTCTCTTCAGAGAAGAGGACAAAGTTAGAGCCCACTGCAGAGAAGGGCATCTTTGTGAGTTATGATGAGACTACGAAGGCCTTCTGTATTTACCTTCCCTCTTAGAGGAAAGTGGTGGTGAGAAGGGATGTGAAGTTTGAGGAGAAGCGAGCCTTCAGGAGGTCGAGAGAGTCAGAGCAGGGAGAGCAGCAGGTCCCTGCACCTCAGGTTGTGGCACAGGTTCCATCTACACAGCAGTCAGGATCACAAGTTTCCGGGGTTACAAGACCACAGAGTGTTGGCACAGGTTCACCAGGTTCAATGGTTAGGCCAGCAGGGTCTTTAGGGACAAGTGATGGGTCTACTATTACAGGTACACCTTACAGGGGATCAAGATCAGGATCAAAATTACAGGGTACACCTGGTGTTGGCACACCAGCTTTAGGTTCACAGTTGACTGGGGCTTCTAACTCTAGTAGCTCTTCAGATGAGGACAGGCCAGTGTGGGAAGAACGTTTAGGGAAGAAGAAGCCTAAGTGGCTTCGGGAGACCTTGAAGGATGCCTTAAAGGCTGGGACACCCAGTGACAAGGTGAGAGGCATCAAGATGCCTGACAGATTGGGCATGGTGTTGGTGGCTTGTACACGAGATTCTGAGCCTTCTACTTTTGAGGAGGCCTCCCAGCATTAGGTATGGAGAGATGTCGTGATGGATGAATACCATTCCATCATGAAGAATGATGTATGGGAGATCGTCCCGAGACCAGAGGGGAAGTCAGTGGTGGCTTCTCGTTGGCTTTACAAGCTGAAGCATGTGGCAAATGGGAGTGTGGAGAAGTATAAAGCCAGGTTTGTAGCGCAAGGATTTTCACAAGTTGAGGGCATAGATTATGATGAGACTTTTGCGCTGGTTGCTCGATATACTTCTATCAAGAGCTTGATCTCCATTGCAGCGAAAATGGGTTGGAAGATCCATCAGATGGATGGGAAGACTGCATTTCTCAATGGGATCATACAGGAGGAGATTTACATTGAGCAGCCTCAAGGCTTTGAGATACATGACAGAGAGACACATGTATGCAGGCTGAAGAAGGCCCTTTACGGGTTGAAGCAAGCTCCAAGAGCTTGGTACTCCATGATTGATTCTTACTTGCTGAGTATGGGGTTTCAGAAGAGTGAAGAAGATCCGAATCTCTACTTCATCATGGTTGGAGATGATCCGCTGGTTCTTCTGCTATACGTTGATGACTTGTTTATCACAGGGAGAGAGAGACCCATTGCAGCTTGCAAGAAGGATCTTGCAGCAGAGTACGAGATGACTGATTTTGGGCTGATGCATTATTTTTTGGGATTGGAGGTTTGGCAGAAGCCTAGACATATTTTCCTGGGGCAGGGAAAGTATGCGGCTGATATTTTGAGGAGATTCAGGATGGAGGATTGCAAGCCTATGTCGACACCTATGATCACCGACTAGAAGAAGCTTCATGCTTCTGAGGGAGAGTTGGTGGACCCTACTTTATATCATCAGCTTATGGAGTCATTGATGTATCTAGTCAACACTCGGCCAGATTTGTGTTTTGCAGTGAACACTCTTAGCCAGTTCATGGTTGAGCCTAGGAGTGTGCATTGGGCCACTGCAAAACATGTGTTGCGCTATCTTTCAAAGACAGTGGATTTTGGTTTGGACTACAGGAGGTCAGAGGGGATCAGATTGGTTGGCTATACATATTCAGATTGGGCAGGCAGTGTGGCAGACCGAAAAAGCACTTCCGGATGTTGTTTCAGTTTGGGCTCAACAGCAGTGTCATGGTTCAGTCGAAAGCAGAAGTCCATTGCATTGAGTACTACAGAGGCTGAGTACATGGCAGCCAGTTTGGCCAAGCGAGGCCTTGTGGCTTCGCAAGTTGCCAGTGAATCTATTTGGTCAAAAGCTTAGGCCTACAGTTATTTACTGTGACAATTAGAGTTGCATCCAGCTCTCTGAAAATCCGGTTTTCCATAAGAGGTCAAAGCACATTGAGATCAGGTATCATTTCATCCGAGACTATGTTCAAAGAGGGGCAGTGATGCTTCAGTACATTTCCAGAGATGAGCAGGTAGCTGACATTCTGACGAAGTCTTTGGGGAGGGGCAAGTTTGTCTTCTTCAGAGAGAAGTTGGGAGTGGTGCAAAACACTTCCTCGGTAAGAGGGAGTGTTAGTTTTGTACCTAGGGAAGTGTTCTCCTTGTGACTTTTGCCTTGGTCACTTAGAGAGGGGACATAAAGTGACCCTTGCATTAAATGACTTAAGTAAAAGCATTTAATTTGACTTTAGAGCATTAAAGTCACTTTTTGATAAATTTAAGTGGGTGAGTGAAATTAATATTTTAAAAATAAAATATGAGCATTTAATTTCAGCCCTTGATCTAATCTAATCTAATCTCCCCCGTTAGATAATACTCACCCTAGGGTTTTCTCAAAAAGGCATGGGAAAGGCATTTTGCCTCACTTTTGCAGATTGAAGTAAGAAGAGAGAGAAGAGAGAAAGATTCCATTTTTCCTGAGCAAGAGGAAGAATTTGCAACACGCAAATCGAAGGAAAGGACAGCAACAAAGAGGGCACGAAAATCGAGGAGAAGATAGCAGCATTTATTGCTGGTCCATACGGTACGGTTTTCGAGGCAGCAGGCACATTTTCCGAGGCAGATTTCTGGGCACAATTTTCGAGAAAAAAATTCTTGGTCACGGATTTCGAGGCCCGTACAGCAGAAATTTTCTCTTCCGGGTTGAGATAAGTTGGTCTGAAAATTTCTGAGTTTTGCTGCAAATTTCCCTATAATAAAATCTCTCTCTCTGACTGGTTTTCCCCTTGTGGGTTTTTCCAGGGCCATTGGCCAAAAATCCTAGTGTTCTGTGTGAATAAATGGCGTGCTGATTTTTATTTACTGTCAGTGAAAAAGATTAGTTACAGCAGTGTTTTAAGTCTGAAAAATTTTGTTTATTTTCAGCACTTTATTTTTCTGAAAATGTCACAAATAGAGATATAATTTTTACTTAAAACCGGTGGCCGAAAACTAGTGAAAAATCTACATACCTAAAATCACCCCATATCATTAAGGTTGGACATCAAAACAAATTACTTATTAACTGTTGAGAACACAAATAGTTTCCACCTAATTACAACCTTTACAGTGATAACAGCCAAACTAAATACTTACTTGTCACAAAGCTGGAAATTTTTGCACTGGCTGCAAACCCAGCGATTACCAGACACAATAAATAAACAACAATGTGTGCACGCATGCTGCAAATGAACCATGATAAAGTCTTCTTTCATTCCATGGATGGTATCCCCAAGCTGAAAATGTGCAACAAAAATATAATAAGCAGCAAAGAAGACATCATAATTCATCTTACAGGCATGTGAAAATGGAATAGGTATTCCTGTAAACCAGGCCATTAATTAAGTACTAAAATAGAAAGCCAATCTCACAGATGTTTACCTTCTGCATTAGCAGAGCATCCTTTGAGGCATTGCTAGCAAGCTCACCATGTCCAGCAGCTTTTGAGGACCTCTTTGTACCAGCCTTTTTGTTCTTGTGATTTTTTCTTCCATCTTCTTCCTCTTGTTGAAGTTGCGTTAAGATGTCCTCAGCAGCACCAGGCCAGTAATCTCCATCAAAGTATGGCAAGCGAGCTGCAGTAACCTTAGTCTTGCGTTCACCATTAGATACGAAAAAGTAATCATATAGATTTGTCATATCAACCACAACATTCTCCTTGTTCGCCTTACGAAGCATTGTAAGATACCTAATTCATACATTTAGAAGGATTAGGCTTCATCGCAATTTTCTATCATCAAATATAGATTTCAAGTTCCCAACATAAATGATTTTAACCTTATTTGGAATTTGTCTTCTGTCGTCACTGAAAAATAATTTCACATTGTGTATTTTGTTGAGTTTCACCTTACATTCATCAATTTAAGTGGGATGCACACACACAAGGGAATCTTACTAATTCTTAAAATGCCAACAATAAAATGTTTGGCAATATTTTTCTAAAAAAAATCAAATTTCAAAGGATTTTTTTAGTTTCTAGAAAAGTTTGGTAATTTTTAGAAAAAAAATATTTTTATCCTATAATATTTGGGCAAATCATTTTAGAAAAAAAATGGAAATTGGAGAACGATTTTTTTGGAAAAAAAACATGGAAAATTAACCTACAGGTGAAAATCAGACCCTAAAATTTTCGCTGACAAACACAAACAATACAACATTAAGCTTCTTGACTAAGAGTAACCAGCATAGATCCAAATTCTAGGCTCTATCAAGCGCCGAGAGGGATCAAATCTTTACTACTTTTTACATATCCTAGGTCGACAAAATATTTACTACTTTTTACATCAGTTACTTCAATATTACAAACGTTACGTCACGTTACAAGATCTCTCCCATAATATTCACTTTCATTATTTTTTTTGCCAACATGTTACAAACGTTACAAACTTTACATCATGTTACAAGATCTCTCCTATAATATTCACTATCACTATTATTTTTTGCCGACATGTTACAAACATTGCTAACGTTACATCAAGTTACAAGATCTCTCCCATAATATTCACCATCACTATTATTTTTTGCCGACATGTTACAAACGTTACTAACGTTACATCAGGTTACAAGATCTCCCCCATACCAGGCTGTAGAGTGCCTCTCAGCGCAATTATTCTATTTTACAGCCAATTTATCACCATTGATGAGAATAATAGCAAAACATTTCTTCTAAAATTTGCCCTCTGAAAGTAAACAATACAAAATAAAATCCAAAGTGCTTCACATTTGAGCATATATTATAGATTAATTACTCACCACTCACGAAGCTTGTCAGATTTTGGTGTCTTCTGTATTTCAGGATGGCAGTACAGGATATAATCTTCTCCTTTCAATGGAGGACAGGCCCATATATAACAACTTGTCAATCCCCGTTTCTTGCAATATTCTAAATATCCAATCTGTTAAAAAGGAAATCATTTAGGTATTATTATTGCCAAAATACAAATAGCAAATGCAACAACTATCTTAACAATATAGAGTAGCGTTTGTCTACAACTTTCATCCAAAAGGCTGAAGAAGAGAAAGCATGAAATGGCAAGAATCAAAACTAAAAATAGCCATTACTAAAAGCATCCATTCAAGTTTATGGTAACAATTATCAACAGCCAGAGATATTCTATGCAGTGCCAACTTTGATGCACTTAACCAAATCAGCAAGTAGTAACGATCCAAATAACAGGCTGACTTGCTCTTGAACAAAACTATTTAATGGACCATAACTCGTGCTCAATGTATCCCTTTAAGGTAACCCTTCTCAAAATTAAGATATTCTGTGTACCGTCAACGTTGATACACTTAACAATCTCAGAAATTAGTTATGAGCTAGTTACAGGCTATCTTGCTTTTAGGTAAGCCGGTCATTACCAGAATCTCATGATAGACAAAGGTACGAAGAGCTTCCCCTGTCACAGTTTTCACATCAGGCCGGAAATACTTGACAGAATCCAAGTACGAGAGATAAACACGGCGCTGATTTGGATTAGCACATTCTGAACCAAATTCCTGAACATACATACCAAAGAGGCAAACCTCTACGCCTTCAATTTTTTGAAATAACAGGAGAACCTGAAACCACATGCAACGAGAAAAGCAATCAACTCTTCTGCCATTAATTTCATTACAGTTCCCACTTTTTGGTCCCAAAACATTAAGGAAAAATAAACAAAATAGCAGAAAAGCAGATGATTTGCACCTTCGACTTGTATGGATATTCAGTGGGATAATCTTCATGTTGAAAAATTTCTAAGAATCGTTGCTTTACTTCTAATTTTTTGTCAACAGATGACACTACTCTCACAACAAGCGCTTCAGCTCCTGGTACCTGCCAACATAAACAACAAATTTCAGGAAATGACACTTGTTATAAATCGTTTATCTAGAGTAGTACTAGATTAAAAATCTACTAGCAGCTTTGAAATTTTGATCAGGAAAATTATAACTATTAAGAAAGACCACTTCATATTCAGCAGTTTCTCTGTTACTAGTGAAATTATTATTAACCACAAAAATAAAGCAAGCACCTCACGCCACTTTTCATTGACACTCTCAAAGTGAAATAATTAAATTATATGACATCAAAAAACAAGAGCCGGCATTCAATGGTAAGCCCTAGATAAAAGTTAAAATGGGCCCAAAAAGATCTACAAACAAATGGAGGACATCAAATTCTAGGGCCTTAAAGATGAGCTTTGATGGAGCCTAAGTCACACGGTTCGGGTTCGGCAAGAATTAGGTTCGGTTCAGGTTCGAATTTTCCAATGAGGTTCGACAATAGGTTCGACTATATATATATAAACTTTCTTCATATACTCCCCATTAACTAATTTTCTACACCCCATCGCCCATAGGATTCAAAGCACTTAGGTCACTATTAATAATTTCGTCGTACATACTTGTTGTTTATGACATTTCTGCTTACAGATTTGTACTTCTAAGAGTAGGTTTTGTGGTTTAACAACGGATTTACATGCTTCCCACAGCAGTAGTTTGTTCTTAGGGGTAAATCTATGTTCTTACTTGTTGTTTGGTGTGTTCTTATGTAGACTACAGGTATGATATTTCAAATTACAGAGAGCATTTAATTTGTAGACAACATAAATAAATAGAGAGCATTTAATCTATAGACATCAGTAATAAATCAAGAGCATTTAATTTATAGACAACATTATATTTATAGACAACATAAATAAATAGAGAGCATTTAATTCATAGACAGCATAAATAAATAGAGAGCATTTAATTTATAGACAACATTTAATTTATTGGTATTGTGTGTGTGTTTTTTTTTTGAATTTTTTTTCAGTAAAAAAATTGAACCTCAAAATTTTTTTTCCTTTAGGTTCGCCTTCAGGGTCACCTTTAGGTTCACCTTCAAGTTCAGCTTTAGGTTCGCTTTCAGGTTCGCGTTCGATGAGGTTCGAGTTCGGCTTCAAGTTCGACATTAGGTTCGTCTTTCAGGTTCGGTGAACCTAAACAGATTTCAATTTTTTTTTTAGGATCGCTGAACCTCGAACCTCGAGGATTAGGTTAGGCGAAGCCTGTGACTTAGGATGGAGCTCAGAGGAAAATCCTGGTCTAACGGGTTCTGGTGGATTGGTCAGGAACCAAATAGTCCATTTATAATGAGAAGACTAGGCAAATCTTCTAAAATCTGTGGCAAGGGCCAGTTGGACAGACTTAAAATAGCTAGTAGAAGGGTTTTCATGTGTTGTGGTGTAGGAATGTAGATTTTTCAGCACTTTCCCAACCCGGTTTCCAACTCCGGTTTAAAACATTGTTTTAATGCCCAACCCGGTTTCCAACATAGGACGAAAACACAAGAAAAGCTTCTACAACATTTTCACTAACAGCAAATTAAACACATTCAACCATGAAATTTCAGACACGATATTTTTGGTCCAATGACCCAGGAAAAACCCAACCTCCGGGGAAAACCTGTGAGAGATTTTTATTTTCAGGAAAATAAATTACAGTAATACTCAGAAAAATTTTCAAACCAAGATGAAAATTACAGTAATCTCAACAGGATGAAAATTTTCTGCCTCGTTTTCCGTGCCAAACAGGAAAAATCAAAATCAGAAATTTTCTGTTTTCTGCCTCGATTTCTGTGCTGCTGTAAGACTGTCTATACAAACCTCAAAATCCGTGCCCAAGAAAAAAAAATCTCAAAAATAGTGCCCAGAAATCTGCCTCCAAAATCCTGCCTGTTGTACTAAAAACTGTACTATACAGACTGTACAGACCAGCAATAAATGCTGCTGTCTTTTCCTCGATTTTTGTGCCCTCTCTTGCTGCTGTCCTTTCCTCGAAATGCATGCCAAGAGAAAAAATTGCTGCTGCTGATATTTTCTCCTCTTTCTCAGAAAATGGCTCTCTCTCTCTCTCTCAAAATGCAAAAGTGCCTCTTCGCTTGGAAACTTTCTCTTTTGGTGAAAAACTTAGGGTGAGTGAAAATCCATCTAATCCTAGGGCTCAGATTAGTCTAGATGAGTGGTTGTGATTAAAATCACTTTTCTTCACAAAATAATTAATTTCACTCAATTTTTAAATATTTCACTTAAAGTGCACTTTTTCCCTAGAGTACAATTAATGCTCATCTCAAGTCATTAATATGAAGTCCAAGTGACTTTTCCCCCTTTCCTAGTGACTTAGGCAAATGTCACTTAGGGGAACACTTCCTAGGTAAAATTTAACAAGGAAGACTATAAATTGTAACTGAGGCACTGAAAAGGTATAAAGATTATGTCTAGAATAAATGCATCTGTAAGGCCCCAATTCATGAAGCTGAGAATTTGAAAAAAAAAAATTCAATCATACCAGGCAAATGGGAAATAAGGTGGTAGACCATCTAGGAAATCCAGAAGCTGATTTGCAACCAAAGCTATGATTACCAGACCAATCAACTTGTTGGCTTTAAGCAATAGAGAATATGATGATAAAATTAAAATCTTGAATACAGATAGAATAGGGCAGTCTAATGGGGGCAGTGAAATGCACCGAGCATTATCTGAGACTTGAAATTAGAATTTATCTCTGTTAAATAACAGCAAATGACAGTGGGATGTAGAAGCACTTTCAAAAAGCCCCCAGGGTGTAGATCAATTGGCAATAGGGTGCACTGTTAAGGCATTCCTTGTGATACCGCTGGTTCAAACATCAACTAGCCTTGTGTGCTATGGGTGGGGAAGCGTGTGTATACCTGGAGGTTACAGGGGCAGCGGACCGGAATCAACCCCATGTCACACAGGTACAAGTCCGGGCCAGTGACCAATTCCGCCAGTTCACAAAAATACAAAAATAACACTTTCAGAACACCCAAGTCATCTGGATTTCATAGGAGAGATGAGAGGTATTAAAGAAAAGCCGAACAACAGATCTAGATTCTGGCAATAATCTCTTTGACATAATATAGATAACATAAGCTAGATAATATTACTAAATGTCCACAAATGAAGGTAGAAAAGGTAGGGGGAGCGCAACAGACTTTCAGCCATGCTGCAGGGCAACTAAAAAGCCAAGAAGGGCTATTTCATTCGCAGAAGAATAGCAAAGAAATGAGTGGTACAGAGACAACAGGAGACAAGAGCCCTAAGAACAGATTCGGGTAGAAGCAGAAAACTCTATCCCACACTTATCTGAGACTTGAAATTAGAATTTTTCTTTGTTAAATAACAGCAAATGAAAGTGGAATGTAGAAGCACTTTCAAAACGCCCCCAGGGTGTAGATCAGTTGGCAATAGGGTGCACTGTTAAGGCATTCCTTGTGATACCGCTGGTTCAAACATCCACTAGCCTTGTGTGCTGTGGGTGGGGCCGCGTGTGTATACCTGTTGGTTACAGGGGCAGCAGACCGGAATCAACCCCATGTCACACAGGTACAAGTCCGGGCCAGTGACCAATTCCGCCAGTTCACAAAAAAAAAAAATAACACTTTCAGAAGACCTAAGTCATCTGGATTTCATAGGAGAGATGAGAGGTAGTAAAGAAGAGCCGAACAATGGATCTAGATTCTGGCAATAATCTCTTTGACATAATATAGATAACATAAGCTAGATAATATTACTAAATGTCCACAAATGAAGGTAGAAAAGGTAGGGGGAGCGCAACAGACTTTCAGCCATGCTGCAGGTTAACTAAAAAGCCAAGAAGGGCTATTTCATTCGCAGAAGAATAGCAAAGAAATGAGTGGTACAGAGACAACAGGAGACAAGATCCCTAAGAACAGATTCGGGTAGAAGCAGAAAACTCTATCCCGAACTAAGCACTGACCACTAGAATTTTGAAGAAAAGATTAATTCTGAAAAAGATAGGACACAACTAAAAAAAAGACGTGTGAATACTGTAGCAATGGGCCTCGCTTTTATAAATGCAGTGATACAACTAGGCAATGCTAGACAGGGTGGAGTTAAGCCCTGCAGAAAACTAGGAACCTGTTCTGCTGGCAGACCTTGACTTAACAGCAAACTAATGTTAAAAACTGGGCTAAAAAATTTATATAATGGACCAGAAATCCACAATTTTTGTAGATTATTTTGTCAATCACCTCTGTTATGTAAAGAAATATACTATGAATATACAGCTAGATTTCAAATATGCAAGAATAGCTGTAGTAACTAGATAACTAAGTTGCCAGGAAATTTTGTAACTTACAGGGACAGGGAGGGGTGCGGGGATGCCACTTCTTGAAACAGGGGACTCCATGTGAATACACAGATATGCAAAGTTTCCCATGTATATAGAAAGGGTGCATGCAACTAAAAAAACATGAAGTACAATCCATATCTTGTACGTTTTTCACAAGTTTCAGCCTCCGGTTTAGAAGTAAAAATATGTCTCAGTTTATTTGCAAACTCAGAAAATATAAAGGCTGGAAATAAACATAAAATTCAGACTTAAAAACACTGCTGCAACTTCATCTTTTCATGGACAGAAAGTAAATAAAATGCACACCATTCAACACACAGTACTAAGAAATTTTTGGCCAATGGCCCTGGAAAAACCCACAAGGGTAAAATCAGTCTCAGAGAGAGAGAGTTTTATTATTTCTTCTAGAAAAAATCAGAGTCATTTACAGTCAAAATCCAACTTATCTATACCAAGGAAAATGACCCTGCAGTCTGTCTCATTTTATGTGCTATTGCTGCCTCGATTTATGTGCAAATCCTTCTTGGAAAACGTGCCTGAAATGACAGCAATATTCTGCCCTCGAAAACTGTGCCAGCACTTCTCAGAATCCATACTGTACAGACTGCATTTAATGCTGCCGTACGGCCTCAATTTCTGTGCCACAAAAACTAGATTACTGCCTCGGGAAATGTGCCTGAGACTCACCTTGACAAACATGCAGAAAGGTACTGTCCATACAGACTGTATGGACCTCGATTTCTGTGCTGTATGGCCTCGAAATTCGTGCAGGGTATGGCCTGTAATTAATGCAGCCAACCTTCTCGATTTCTGTTCCATGCTTGACCTCGAATCTCACGCCCTTCAAACCGTACTGTACAGCAGCCTTGGGATGCGTGCCAAATCTGAACTTCTCCACCTCAAATCTAGTGCTGTCTGGAAATGCCCAACTTTTCAAAATTTATGCCTCCTCTCAGCTCTCTCTTCTTTTCACTCTTCTCTCAAGAATGAATTCATTTTTGTCATTCCCTTGCTTTTTGACCAAAACCCTAGGTAGGTGAAAGGGCATCTAATCCAATGTCTGAGATTAGATTAGATCTAGGGATGAGAATAAATGCTCATATAATTCTCATAAAAATTAATTTTACTCACCCACTTAAATTTATCAAAAGTGACTTTAATCTCTAAAGTCACATTAAATGCTCCACTTAACTCATTTAATGCAAGGGTCACTTTATTTCCCCTTTAAGTGACCAAGGCTAAAGTCACCTAGGGGTACACTTTCTTAGGTACAAAAATCAACACTCCCTCTTACCGAGGAAGGTGTTCTGTCTAGATTTTTCACTAGTTTTCAGCCACCTCAAGTAAAATTTATCACTATTTACGACATTCTCAGAAAAATATAGTGCTGGAAATAAACAAAAATTTTCAGACTTAAAACACTGCTATAAACAATCTTTTCAGTGACAGGAAATAAAAATCAGCACCTCATTTAATCACACAGAACACTTGGATTTTTTGGCCAGTGGCTCTGGAAAAACCCACTAGGGGAAAACCAGTCAGAGAGAGTATTTTTATTTTTTCAGGAGAAGTTTATCATTTACAGCAATACACAGAAAATATCAAACCAACTTATCTCAACCCGGAAGATAAATTTGTCTCGATTTGCGTGCCGAGCAGCAAAAATCAAGCTCTGTTTTTTTGTTTTCTGCCTCGTTTCCGTGCCATTGTATGGACTACTAACAAACTGTGTTGACCATACAGACCTCGAAATTCGTGCCCCAAATAAATCTCAAAAAGCATGCCCAAAAATCTGCCTCAAAAATTGTGCTTGTTGCCTCGAAAACCATACCATACGAACTGTACGGACTAGCAATAAATGCTGCTGTCTTCACCTCGATTTTTGTGCCCTCTTTACTGCTATCCTTTCCCTTGATTTGTGTGCTGCAAAATTTTCCCTCTTGCTCAAGAAAAATGGAAACTTTCTCTCTTCTCTCTCTCAGCTCTCTCTTCTCACTTCAATCTGCAAAAGTGAGGCAAAATGCCTTTCCCATGCCTTTTTGAGAAAACCCTAGGGTGAGTCTAATCCAACGGTGGAGATTAGATTAGATCAAGGGCTAAAATTAAATGCTCATATTTTATTTCTAAAATATTAATTTCACTCAACCACTTAAATTTTTCAAAAAATGACTTTAATGCTCTAAAATCAAATTAAATGCTTTTACTTAAGTCATTTAATGCAAGGGTCACTTTATGTCCCCTCTCTATGTGACTAAGGCAAAAGTCACTAGGGGAACACTTCCCTAGGTACAAAACTAACATTCTGCACCACTCCCAACTTGTCCCTGAAGAAGGAAAACTTGCCCCTCCCCAAAGATTTCGTCAGAATGTCTGCTACCTACTCATCAATGGAAATGTACTGTAAATATAATAAACCTCTCTGAACATAATCTCAGATGAAATGATACATGATCTCAATATGCTTTGACCAGTCATGAAATACTGGATTCTCAAAGAGCTGGATGCAACTCTGATAGTCACAGTAGATCGCCGTAGGCCTCAGCGCCTGACCAAATAAATTCACTAGCAACTTGTGAAGCCACAAAGCCTCGCAGTCGGCCTGACTGGCTGCCATATACTCAGCCTCTGCAGAACTCAATGCAACAGACTTCTGCTTCCCACTGAACTACGACACTGCTGTCGAGCCCAAACTGAAACAACATCCGAAAGTGTTCTTCTGGTCTGCCACACTGCCTGCCCAATCTGAATCTGTGAAGCCAACCAACCTGATCCCATCTGACCTCCTGTAGTCCAAACCAAAATCCATCGTCCCTGCTAGGTAACGCAACACATGTTTTGCAGCTACCTAATGCACACTCCTAGGCTCAACCATGAATTGACTAGCAAAACACAAATTTGGTCGAGTGTTGACCAGATACATCAATTACCCAATAAGCTGATGGTATAAAGTAGGATCCACCAACTCTCCCTCAAAAGCATGGAGCTTCTTCCAGTTGGTGATCATCGATGTCGACATCGGCCGAAAAATCCTCCATCCTAAATCTCCTCAAAATATCAACAGCATACTTTCCCTGTCCCAGGAAAATATGTCTAGGCTCCTGCCAAACCTCCAATCCCAAAAAATAGTGCATCAACCCAATGTCTGTCATCTCGTACTTCGCAACAAGATCCTTCTTGCAAGCTGCAATGCGTCTCTCTCCCCCTATGATAAACAAGTCATCAACATATAGCAGAAGAATAAGCAGATCATCTCCAACCATGATGAAGTAGAATCGATCCTAGAGTACCAAGCTCTAAGAGCTTGCTTTAGCCCATATAAGGCTTTCTTCAGCCTGGAAATATGAGACTCGCTCTCATGAATCTCAAAGCCCTAAGGCTGCTCAAAAGAAATCTCCTCCTATATGATTCCATTGAGAAATGCGGTCTTCACATCCATCTAATGGATCTTCCAACCCATTTCTGCTACAATGGAAATCAAAGCCCTGATAGAATTATACCGAGCAACCGACGCAAAAGTCTCATCATAATCAATACCCTCAACCTATGAAAAGTTAAAACCCCCGTGCTACAAACCTGGCCTTGTACTTCTCCACACTCCCATCCGCTACATGCTTTAGCTTGTAAAGCCAGCAAGAAGTCACCACTGACTTTCCCTCAGGTCTCGGAACTATCTCCCGCACATCGTTCTTCATGATGGACTAGTACTCATCCATCATGGCATCTCACCAAACATGATGCTAGGAAGCCTCCTCAAAATTTGAAGGCTCAGAATCACGTGTACTAGCCACCAATAGCATGCCCAACCTATCAGGCATCTTGATGACCCTCACTAACTCCTGGGTGTCCCAACCTTTAGAGCATCCTTCAAGGTCACCCAAAGCCACTTAGGGTTCTTCTTCCCTGAAGGTTCTTCCCACACTAGCCTATCCTCATCTGAAGAACTACCAAAGATAGAAACCCCAATAACCTGTGAACCGACAGCTGGTGTACCAACTACTGGAGAACTCTATGATCCTGATGCTCTGTACACTGTACCTGTAATCGTAGTCCCATCACCTATCCCCGAGGACCCTGCTGGCTAAACCACTGAAACTGGTGAACCTGTGCATGTACTAAGTGGTCCTGTAACCCCTAAAACCTGTGATCCTGATTGTTGCACTGATGGAACCTGTGTAACAACCTGAGGTGCAGGAACCTGCTGCTCTCCCTGCTCTGACTCTCTTGACTTCCTGAAGGCCCGCTCCTCCTCAAAATTCACATCCCTTCTCACAACAACTTTCCTTTGAGAGGGAAGGTAAATACGGAAGGCCTTCGAAGTCTCATCATAGCCCACAAAGATGCCCTTCTCTACAATGGGCTCCAACTTTGTCCTCTTCTCAGAAGAGACATGAGAGTAAGTCAAACTACCAAATATCTAAAAATGGCTAACTTCAAGCTTCTTGCCTGAAAAACACTCCTCAAGTGTCATGTTCCCCACGGCACGATGGGGACTCCTGTTCTGAAGACATACAGTTGTGCTGCAAGCCTCGGCCCAGAGAAAGAAAGGAAGAGACTGGTTATGTAACATAGCTCTGGCTGCTCCAACAATAGACCTGTTCTTCCTCTCCGCTACTCCATTCTGCTCTGGAGTATAAAGAACTGTCAACTGTCTCCTGATACCCTCTTGTCTGCAATATCCATCAAACGCCTTGGAGGTATACTCACCCCCGTTATCCGATCTGAGAACTCAGATCTTCCTCCCTATTTGGTTCTCCACAAGAGCTTTGAACTCTTGGAACCTCTGCAAGACTTTCTCAGACTTCTTGCTCTTCAGAAAGTAGATCCAAGTTTTCCTAGAATGGTCATCAATGAATGTCATATAATACTCGTATCCTCTCAAGGAAATAGAAGACATCGATCCGCACAAATCTGAATGTATCAAATCAAAGACCCCTACTGACCTGCTATCACTACTCGAAAAAGCAGTCTTGGTGTACTTTCCCAAAGCACACCCCCTGCAAACATCACTCTACCCTGTGTTGAACTCTGGTAAACCTATAACCATATGTCTCAACAACCCCAAAGCTGGATGATGCAAGTGAGCCATCCTCCTATGCCAAAGCTCACAAAGCTCATTGCCGCTGCTATGTGCCAAGGCAAAGTTGAGGCTGAAACAAGAGCCCATACAGTTTCCTGCAATCTTGGGAAACATATGCACATGTCCATCTAGGAAGGACAAGCCAAGACCCAGATCCTCGTTCATGGAAACTAAAACTAGGTTCTTCTTCAACCCAAGTACATACAATACATCTGTCAACACCATGGGACTCATGGACTCCCTCTGAAAGGTAATGGTCCCACACCCAACTGCTCTAATTGCCGAGCCATCTCCCAACACCACCTCCACATCTGTCTTTGTCTGTAAAAGCTCGAAGAACATCTCATGAGCACCTGTCATGTGGCTCGCGGCTCCGCTATCAATATACCAAGTGTTGGAAGTAAATGCACTGTAAGAATGGTCTGTCACCAAGGAAAACTCCCTCTGTCTATCAACATCCGCACTGGTGAGAATAGATGCGCTCTCTCTCAATATGCCCAATGCACAGTGAAAACTCACTATGAAATCCCGCTGCAAAGTCATCGACCTCTGCTGAAGTTGTTGTCTGCTGCTGCTTCTTGTTCGGACACTGCCCAGCATAGTGTCCCATCTTGTGACATGCAAAACACTTTACAGGGCTCATATCCTTCTTCTGCCATCCTGCTGCTTGGCCCCACCCTTCTTGGGACCCTTCTTGTTCTTCTTCTTCTTCTTCCCCTTCGCTATCAAGGCCAAATCCTCCTCATCCTGCCTACTAGTAGAAGCACTGCACTGCAAGAAACCCCTTCGAGTCTCCTCCTGAACAAAATCATCACAGACCCTGTCCCATGACATTAAGTTCTCTCTAGCCACCAAACCCTATAAAAACACAGCCCAAGGTGGAGTCACCCCATTCAAGGTTGTCCGCACTAGCTCAGGACCAATAACAACCACCCCAACAGCTCCAAGCTCATCTTTCATCTGAGAGATCCTAATAAGATAAGCCATACAAGCCTCTCCTTTGACCATCTTGATATTCTTCAACTTCTCCCTTAGAACCATCTTCCTATTCTCATTAAAACTCTGAAACAATCCGGTCAAAGCACTCCACATCTCATGTGCATGATCCTTCGCTAAAATGTGTGGAATAACATGATCTTTAACAGCATCCAAGATAATCTTCATTTCCTTAATATCCTTCTTCACAAAGGCAGTCGCTGCTACTGGATCAGTAATAGCACTGGGAATGACAATGGGGTGAGTTGTATTATTGACTACCTCATCCCACATCTCATTCTCCTTCAACACAAGCACTATCTGGGCCTTCCATGAGACAAATTTCCCTACCCCATCTAGTCTATCCTCTGTTCTCAAAACAACGGAAGTCATTTTTCTCAAAGAACAAGTTTCTGCAAAATGGTACTACTGTCACAAGAGTTTTTCTTAATTCTGGAAATGACTGTTCTGTCTGCAAAATATTAGTTTGCTGCCCCACTCAGCTCTATTACCATGTACGTTTTTCACAAGTTCCAGCCTCCAGTTTAGAAGTAAAAATATGTCTCAATTTAGTTGCAAACTCAGAAAATTTAAAGGCTGTAAATAAACATAAATTTCAGACTTGAAAACACTGCTGTAACTTCATCTTTTCATGGACAAAAAGTAAATAAAACACATGCCGTATAACACACAATACTCAGAAATTTTTCGCCAATGGCCCTGGAAAAACACACAAAGGGAAAACCAGTCAACGAGAGAGTTTTATTATTTCTTCTAGAAAAAATCAGACAGTCATGTACAGTCAAAATCCAACTTATCTCAATCAAGGAAACTGACCCAGCATTCTATCTCGTTTTTCGTGCTATTGTTTCATCAATTTCTATGCAAATCCATCTTGGAAAACGTGCCTGAAATGACAACAATATTCTACCCTCGAAAATTGTGCCAGCACTTCTCATAATCCGTACTGTACGAACTACATTTAATGCTATTGTACGGCCTCGATTTCTGTGCCACAAAAACCAGATTATTGCCACAAGAAATCTGCCTGAGATTCACCTCGAAAAACATGCAGAAAGGTATTGTCCGTACAGACTGTACGAACTTCGATTTCTGTGTTGTACGGCATGTGTACCTCCTCGAAATTCGTGCATGGTACAGACTGTAATTAATGCAGCAAACCTTCTCGATTTGTGTGCCATGCTTGACCTCAAATCTCCTACCCTTCAAACCATATTGTAAGTCTAGCTTGGGATGCATGCCAAATCTGAACCTCTCCACCTTGAATCTCATGTTGCCTGGAAATGCCCAACTCCTCAAAATCCGTGCCTCCTCTCAGTGCTCTCTTCTCGTCACTCTTCTCTCAAGAATGAAATAATTTTTGCCTTTCTGTTGCTTTTTGACCAAAACCCTAGGTAGGTGAGAGGGCATCTAATCCAATGTCTGAGATTAGATTAAATCTAGGGATGGGAATAAATGCTCATTTAATTCTCATAAAAATTAATTTTACTCACCCACTTAAATTTATCAAAAGTGACTTTAATCTCTAAAGTCACATTAAATGCTCCACTTAAGTCATTTAATGCATTGGTCACTTTATTTCCCCCTTTAAGTGACTAAGGCTAAAGTCACCTAGGGGAACACTTTCCTAGGTACAAAAATCAACATATCTGACCCAAAATACATAAACAAAGAGGCTAAATGGCCTATAGAATCCAAAAAACTTCATGCTACAACAAATAATTACATAAAAAAATCCTTGCCTAAATTGGGATCCTGTTTATCAATATCACCTTGTGCCCCCTCCTATAGGCTGCAGCCCTTGCCTCTACCTTGAATCTCAAAGTTGGTCCAAGGACATTAGTCAACACCCTACAGTTTTGATGAAACTTCTTAATCCAAGTGATAAAATAAGGTAGAAAAAGCTTACCATGCTTAATAAGTGATTTTGCTTGAGTGAAGGGTATATTTTTGTTAAGGTCATGACAGAGGAGTTCAACAATAAGCACCACCAACATCAAGGTACATAGAGAGGTTGATGTGCTTGATTAAATGCCAATCCCATGCCCTCATACATGATAGAATCTAAGGAAACGTTGCAATCCTGAAATCCTGAAAATTGTTTAGTTTGTTGAACTCTGAATGGGATCTAAATTTCTACTTTTTGCATATGAAGTCCAATGAGGTTGGAAGCACTCTCAAACATCCTGAAACAATTAAGTTTGTTGAACTTTGAATGGGATCTAAATTTCTACTTTTTGCATATAAAATCCAATGAGGTTGGAAGCACTCTCAAACATCCTGAAACAATTAAGTTTGTTGAACTCTTAATGGGATCTAAATTTCTACTTTTTGCATATGAATTCCAATGAGGTTGGAAGCACTCTCAAACATCCTGAAACAATTATTGATAATGTTAAAAATTTAAGTAAAAGGATAGTAGTCCCTAGGTGTCCCTAGGCATCCCCAAAACAGGGGTACTATGTTCCTTTTGCAATCAACATGCCCTAAATCCATGAGAAATGACTCAGGTACTTCGGCCAAGTTTTGGATACGAGGTTTCCAGTACGTGGGTATGGGTATCTGGTAGCTAGATAACGTAAAATAAGATAATTTTATTAATGCATATTCTAAAAATTCTACGATTTGGATAAAATCCGGTCGGAATTCTAAAAAATCTAGGATACAATTGTCAAGCTCTAGTATTTTGGGTCTCCAAGGGGTTTTCAAGGGTGCTAAATCCATTTCTACCGTCAAAATTTTGATTAAAACATAGTTACATTCCAATTTTGCAAAATAAAAAATACAGGATTCCAAGGAAAAAATGGTCGTCCGGTCCAAACCATCGAATTTTTAGACATCATTTTATTAATGTCCACAATGTTGGAAATTGTGCAATTTCAAAAGTTATTCTTATTGTACTTGTATTGTATTTCCTTGTACATCCTACGGAAGATTATACTGATGTAATTACTCATGTAAACCCTAGAAAGATTCAATGTAAGCCTCGAGGAAGACTAAGTAAAGAAAAGTATTAAAATAAACAATATTTTTGTATTCCCCCAACACAAGTTGGGCCAGTAAAATGTCACATGGAAAATCATTTAGAAAATCATTTTATTAATGTCCACAATGTTGGAAATTGTGCAACTTCAAAAGTTATTCTTATTGTACTTGTGTTGTATTTCCTTATACCTCCTACAAGAGATTGCGCTGCTGTAATTACTCATGTAAACCCTAGAAAGAATCAATGTAAACCCCGAGGAAGACTAAGTAAAGAAAAGAACAAAAAAAATATTATTTTTTATTCCCCCAAGACAAGTTGGCCGAATAAGACTGTCAAGTCAGCCCCAGTAAAAAATCACTTGGAAAATAAGTATAAATAGGAGGCACCCCTAGTCATTTATTACTCACTCACTCAAGTTCACTCCAAGATAAGGAGGTGCACTACTGCAGCCAAAAGGAATGTTTTTTTCTAGGGTTGTATCTTAGAGAGACTTCTCTCTCTCTCTTTCTTCTTCTCTCTATTCTCACAAGTTATCATCTCTATATGAAGGTTTGTTGGGTTTTCCCAATTTGGTTTCCCAAGATATATTCTTATGTTCTTTATTTCTATGCTTTGTCTTTCTTCTAGAGATCCTAGTGTTTATTTGCAATTAATTTACGCTGCTATAAAATTGTAAAAACTAACATGGCTTCAGAGTAATTCTAGAAGAGGCCATTGTCGAAAGCTAGGGTTTAACCTTCCAAGGCCTTCCATCATCTCTTCAGCAGAAAAAGAGCTATGGAAACTTCGCTCTAGGGGAGGCGCATCTTTTGGTGAAGGAAAAGTCAAATTTTTGACCTAATTTTGTTGCTACAAAAATTAGGGTTTCAAGTTTTGAGTTGATCAGGCCACTGTTTTGGCGACCTCACATTCCCTCAACTCGCCTTGATAGGGCACATCTACCTATGAGGTTAGTTTCTTCAAATTCATAAGTTCATTTTTGACCTAACTCCTGCTATGGTTTCTGGTTTAGATTTGCATACAAGATGATTGGAATGAAGATTGAAGATCATCTTGATGGGGCAAACTTTATATCCTAGAAGCCTAGAATTCTTCTCATCTTGGAAGAAAATGATCTCTTTAAGTTTTTCAATGAGAAGGTTCTAGAACTAGAAGCGGAAGAAGACAAGTCCCAGTGGAGGAAGAGTGATGCTAAATCAAAATGGATTTTGGTGGACTCAGTCAAAGATCACTTGGTTCTTCGAGACTCAGAAAAGAAGATAGCTAGGAAGATGTTCAAGACCTTGAAGAAGTTATTTGAACACAGTAGCATCAATGTGACTCTCACATTGAGGAACCAACTATCAAATATGAAGATGATCAAGTCTGAATCAATTGCCTCATATTTCATGAGGATCACCAAACTTCGAGACAAGCTAAGCACCAGTGGAGATAACATTGAAGATAAGGAGCCTGTCATGACCACTCTAAATGGTCTTCCACCATCTTGGGAGTCCTTCATCCAAACCATAAGTGATCGAACCAAGCTACCCAAATTTGATAGGTTATGGGCAAACTGCACTCAAGAAGAGATAAGGATTGCAGCAAGACAAAGACTCCACCGTCCTCAAGTTGAGGGGATTCAAGCCTTCATCACGCATGCCAAGAAAGGAAAGGGAAAAGGAAGAAAGTTTCACAACCATAAGCCCCAAGCTAGGAGACCAAGTTCTCCTCCAGATCGAACGAAAAAAAAGAAGGATTTATCACACATACAATGCCATAGGTGCAAGAAATATGGTCACTATGCAAACAAGCAGTGTTCCACGAAAACTCGTCCCCCAGGGTCGGGGGCTTGCCCCCCTCGCTCCCCACGCCCCGGGGGCTTGGGGGCTCCTCCAGAAACGTTTCCTCACACCCCCAAAAATGCGAAACTTCCGGAAACGCAAGAGGGGGCGCGCCTCCTAGCTCTGAACGACGCCCCACTTGTGGGGGGCGCCCACACGCCCCTCCCCGAAGACAGGGGGCTCCCACACTCCCCCCCACAATTTTTCTTTTTTTTAATTTTTTAAAATTCGAATTTAAAAAAATACAAAAACAAAATGCCTATATGAAAAACTAAACCCTAAATTATTCTTACCTACATCGTGACTCAATTATTTCCTCATTTCCGTTGCCGTGAAGCAGTGAGGCTGTCGCATCCGTTGCCGTGATGCAGTGAGGCTGCCGCGTGAGTGTTGCCTGAGCTCGTGTGACTGCTGTGAGCCTGTGAGTGAATGGGAGTTTGGCAATTTGAACTTTGCAGGAGTGGAGTGTTGCATTCGTGAAGGAGAGGAGAGGAGCTCGTGGTCGCCGGCTTGAAGCCTGAAGGAAGCCTGAAGGAGCTCGTGGGTCGCGGGAGACTGTAAGTTGTTGAACTCTGCTACAATGGAGAGCCTCTACCTCTACCCGTACATCTGGACTTCGTTCTGTCTTCTGTGTCTCCTGTGTCCTTTCTCATTAGTTTCTCTTACCATAGCATTCCTTTTAGGATCTTTTATTGAGATCATACTGTATTAGTCTCAACTTTTTTAATCGTGCTTAATTTAATTTAATGGAAATGTGAATGCAAATTTCTAATGCATGTTCGGGGTGTAATTTTTTATATTTAAATTCTGCCCATGAAGAAACAGTCTCAACCTTTTTTTATCGTGCAAATTTATTAAAAATACAGTCTAATTTATTAAAAATAAGCTTATTACTGCTTATTTATAGTGTTTTTTGCCACATATTTTACTCAGAACTGCCCAGATTTATTCTAGGACTGATTTTGACTGCTGTTAGCCTGTTTGGGGTCCAAAAATGTTAAAGAATCCATCCCGAATGCATCTTACTGTTGCTGTTTGAACAAGGCTGCTCAGATTTGATGTTTGGCACCTCCTACTGTCGACTGAAGGTATAGAGATGAGGTTACAGGCTGCTTTGTGACTGCTGTTGCCGAGATAGCCTCAGAATAATGCCCAAAATTCATTTATTGCAACAGCTATGACATCAATCAGGTTGTATAGATACTCAGCATTGCCCAGATTCGTAAATGGTTGCTGATTTAGGTCTGAAAGTGCCCAGAAATGTTCCTGAAGGTGCCCAGAAAAGCAAAACCTTCTTCAGCAAGGTTTGGAGCCATAGTAATAAGTTATAACAAGCTTGTTAGGAGTTGAAACCAGCCCAGAAATCTGCTTGCTCACCATTGTTTAAGGATTCCATATGTTCAGAATGTACCCAGACATAATTAGAGCCGTCCCCATCCACAAAACCATAAATGCCTTCAAACCTGAGTTTTAAGGGTACTAATTTTATTTCCCCTGTTTCATTGTTTTCTGTTTTTAACTTTTTTATAATTTTAAATTTCATCAAATCTGGCTGCCTGGAAATGAAGAACCCTTGCCTGGAAATGAAGAACCCTTGCACTGGTTGTCGTTTTCCAAACGACAAGAAGAATAACTTTCACAAGCTGCTGCTCACAATAAGAAGAGTTACGACCTCCCTTTCATCTTGCACAGTATACATTGTACAATACACAGACTGCCTGCTACAGGATTAAATTTATTTCCAATTTTCCCCTGTTTCATTGTTTTCTGTTTTTTATAATTTTAAATTTCATCAATTGTTTTATCATTTATGTGAATTGCTGTTTCATGCTATCATTTATGTGAATTGCTGTTTCATGCTAAAGTTTTATTATCTAAAAACACTGAACAGTGAAATTAATAAATTATACAAGGTCTTTTGCAAGTACAAGGACACTTGTGTATGATCTTTTTGTTTTTGTTTTTTTTACATTTCTATCCCATTTACATGTTTGATTTGTATTCATGAAATTTATAAAAAAAATCTAAATGTTCATTGTTTTGTTGTAGCAGGTTGCCAAAATTGCAAAATTAAACTACACCTAGTAGTTTTGATTTTCAAACCAGCAATATGAGCAACTCTAGCAATGACAACAGTAGTGGCAGCAATGAAAGTGACTCTGAATTTCAGACGGGGTAACTCTAGTGTTGGATTTGGGACAGAGATTGGAAGTGGCAGTGGGAATCCCTCATCAACCAGGTCAAATCAGAATGAAGAAGAAGGTAATGCCGATCTCAACCCATCAAAATCATTGGCTCATTATGCAAAGGGGACATTTGATCCCAAGAAACCACTTTTGCTATATGGAAGCCTAGTAGATGCTCCTTCAAACAACCAAAGAGGAAAGAGAAGTGGTGGTGGATCACGTCATTGGGTATGCAATGTTTGTGGCCATACTTGGGTTGGGAGTTATAGTCGGGTTAGACAACACCTTTTGAGCATTGGTAGCAAAAGGGTTTCTGTGTGTGCGAAGCTAACCTTGTTGCAAAGAAATGAGCTTATGAGGTTGCAAATGGCAGCGGATGCTAAGGGCACATTCTCTAGCCAAAATGTAGCATCAACAAAAGATCGCAATGCAAGTTCTAAAAGGAAAACTAACCCATCTACTCGTATGCCTCCACCATCTATTGATACATCTTCATCAAAAAAGAAGGTTTCTCGTTCTTGTGCTATAGGGCCAACCATTACAAAGATGTAAGGCAAGCTTAACCGTGAAGATACAGATGATGTCATTGGCAAATTCCTTTTTGTCAATGGCATTCCTTTCCATGTTACTCATTCTCCTTATTATAAGGAGATGGTTCGTTCAATTGCATCATCGGGACCCTCATATGTGCCCCCAGGTGAGCACAAGGTGAGGACAGTGATTTTAAAGAGGCAAGTGTCCAATATTACCGTGCAGAAAGAGCAGATGAAAGAGGTATGGGTGAGGTCAGGTTGCTCTATTGTTATGGATGGGTGGACAGACATTACCAAACGCCCACTTATTAACATCATAGTTACATGCGTAGATGGGCCATTCTTTCTCAGAGCTATTGATTGTTTTGGAAAGCGCAAAGATGCGCTTTTCAATTTGAGCTTCTTCGGGATGCTATAGAGGAGGCTGGGCCTGAGAATGTTGTGCAAGTTGTGACAGATGCAGCAGCAGTGTGCAGATCAGCTGGTTTACTAGTTCAGAGCACTTATAGGCATATATTTTGGACCCCTTCTTGTGTGCATGCTCTCAACAATGCCCTGAAAGACATTGGAAAAATTGATTGGGTAAACCACCTTGGTATCGGCTGCAAGGGATGTGCAGATGTTTATCTGCAACCACCACACCTCCTTAGCCATGTATAGGGCTCACTCGAGGAAGGAATTCCTCAAGCCCACAGATACTAGATATGCCAGCTATTTTCTCTTATTGGAGAGGATGTTGGAGATACAGCCAGCATTGCAGGCCATGGTTGTGACTCCAGATTGGAACAGGTGGACAGAGTCTAAGACAAAGGAGGGGAAGAGGATCAGGCTTCAAATATTAGATAACGATTGGTGGGTAGATTGCAGTTATTTGGTCTCATTCTTGCGCCCTATAGTTGAGGTCATTCGCTACACTGACACTGATTCTCCTAGTCTTGGAGAAATCTATGAGACTTTTGACAGCATGTTGGGCAAGTTAAGGGAAGCTATTCACCAGAAAGAGCCCTCCTTAGAGTTCTACATGAACCAAATTCGACCCATTATTCAGCGTAGGTGGGACCGAATGAACACACCTTTGCACATGGCAGCTTATGCACTAAACCCAAAATGGTACATTTCTAGGCCTGGTAGAATTGCTCCCATTCAAGATCCGGAGATCAAGAAGGGCTTTCGAACTACCATTGCAAAGATGTACAATGAAGAGGAGGGGCAAACACTTCGGAGACAGTGGATTCAGTTTGCAGGTCTCAAAGGTCCCTTCAACAAGCCTGATGCCAAGGCAGACCATGGCGACTTAGGCCAGGATGACCCCATTGGTTGGTGGGACATTGCATGGGGATGAGGCTCCGGAGATCAAACATCTTGTTATTCGTTTGTTGTCTCAGATTGCTAGTTCCTCTGCAACTGAGAGGAATTGGTCCACCTATAGCTTCATTCACTCTATCAAGAGGAATAGACTTACCTCTAGGAGAGCTGAGAAGCTAGTTGCAGTGCATAGTGCCCTTCGTCTTGCACACAGGAAGACACCAGAGTAATGGATGGGACCTGCTGTACGATGGGATGTGGATCCAAAGGACGAGGCACAAATAGATGAGAAGGATGGAGCGGATGAGATGCTACATGGTTTGGTTGGTGTGCCATTGGTTACTCCTGAGAGTGACTCAGATACAGATGATGACATTCCCATTGATGGTCCCGATGCCTTTATGCAGCAGATGGATGCAGAGGACCAATCAATGGAGTTGACTCCTTGATGCTTGTTTTGTTATGATTTCTTTTAGCTACTTTTAAGTTTTAGTTATCACTATCAGTGTCCATTGTTACTTGTTACTATGTTAGTTAAAGACTTAAAGTTTTACTCTTGACTCTAAAGATTGATTAGTGATCACTAATGACCGAGTCTTTGACTCTTTCCTATGGCTATTTTAAATTTTTGTCTTTTTGAGCAATCTTAGTTTAGTAATTTAGTATTGTCTATTGATGTTTCATTGTTTTTAATTTTAGTCTCTATTTCTGTTTCAAACTTCGTATTTAAAAATTAAAATGCATGCTATATATTATAATTTATATCATTGATTCAAGTTTTCAATTAGAATGGCTGAGATTTAAATATCAAATTTGAAATATGAATATCAAGGTTGAAAGGACAAATTGTACAATTTGAAAATGTTCATGATGCAGAATCAATAATCAATGAATCAATGAATCATTGAATTGTCACTTGTGTATGTTTGCAACATGCTTGTTAGATTATCATTAAATTGCTAGTTTTAAAATTTTAATTTACATTGTTAGGATTTATGATATTTATTATCTAGCATTTATAATTTTTTTTTAATTTATATATATTTTTTTAATTTTTATGACCTCGACGCCCCCCCGCCCCCCTCGAATTTCCATAGAATTTGGGGGTAGTCTCCACACGCCCCCACCGTGCGTTTCCCCGCTCCCGCGTCCCGGAAACTTGGGGGAACATTGCAAACAAGTTCTTTAGTGCAAACAAGAGGAAGCATGAAGCTTCAACAGTTGACATGGAAGGTGGTCATCATTATAAGAAACAAAGAAATGAAGATCATACAGAATTCTTCTTCATATCAACATTATCGGGTACTATTCCCACCACTAGCGATACATGGCTTATAGATAGTGGTGCTTCTAAACATATGATTGGTTATAAAGAGAATCTCTCAAAATGCATTATCAGGTATTGTTCCCACCACTAGTGATACATGGATTATAGATAGCGGTGCTCCTAAACATATGAGTGGTTATAAAAAGAATTCTCTTAGAAGTTGTTGAGAAAGAATCTCATCTCCGTGTTATACCTAGAGATGATGCCAACTACACTGTGAAAGGATTTGGACCAAACTCTCTTCAGTTAGAATCCAATAACTTATTGCACCTGAATGATGTGCTTTATGTACCTGGCATGAAAAGAAACCTCGTCTCCATCTCTGCCTTAGAGGACAAGGGATATAGAGTTTACTTTTACAGATGGAAAGGTGCTTGCATGGCACAAGAATTCTAGCATGTACACAGCAAAAGTGATTGGTACAAGGGAGGAGAGCTTGTATCATTTGAGCACCTTACCAGCACAAGCTTTAGTCCATGATTCCACTAACATTAATGAGCTATGGCACTAAAGACTAGCTCTCCCAGCATTAAGGAACATGGTGATAGGTCTACCAATGCTTCATGTAGACCATGACAGTATATGTAGAGGATGTGCACTTGTTAAGAATACCAACGGTTCCTTTTCGAAAAGTGAAAACAGAGCCAAGGGAATATTGAATCTAGTCCACTCTGACTTGTGCAAACCCATGATTGTTACTTCATTGGGTGGTTACAACTACTATGTAACGTTTATTGATGACCACTCACGAAAGACATGGATATACTTTCTCAAGACCAAGGAATTCGAGGAAGTACTCAGCAAGTTCAAAGAATTCAAAGCACAAGTCGAAAACCTATCAAGAAGAAGGATTAAAATCCCGACATCAAACAATGGTGGAGAATATACCTTGACAAATTTCAATGATTTCTAAAGGGAAGCAAGAATTAAGAGGGAGCTCATAGTTCCCTACAACCCTCAACAAAATGGGGTTGTGGAAAGAAAGAACAGAACAGTTGTGGAAGCATCCAAAGCCACGATACATGACCAAGGTCTACCAATGTTCTTATGGGCAGAAGCATCTAGAACAAATGCCCTCATAAAATCTTGAAGAACATGACTCCGGAGGAAGCCTTCACAAGAGTGAAGCAAGAAGTGAGCCACCTTCGTATCTTTGGTTGTCCAGTCTACATTCATGTGCCCAAGGATAAAAGGACGAAGCTAGAACCTTCAAGCAAGAAGGGAACATTTGTGGGATACAGTGAGTCTTCAAAGGCTTGCAGAATATACATTCCAGAATCGAGGCAGATTGAAGTCGGGAGGGATGTGACCTTTGAAGAAGAGATGGCTATCTGAAAGGGAAGAGGATTTTATATGGAGATCGATGATGACAAAGAGATGAGATCAACTCCCCCTCCAGAGGTTAAGAGGGAGTGTGAAGAAAAGAATCAAACAATCGATCCCATTGATCCAGTTGATGCTCTCATAGATATGGTAGTAAGCCGAAAAAGGCCTAAATGGGCACAATAGACATTATAGGATGCAAAAGGGCACGAAGCTCCGCATGGAACCTATCGAGAAAGCAAAAGACCTCATAGGTTCTCGATTTATGTAGCATTAATGAGTCTCATCACTGGCTCAGAACCTACCACGTATGAAGAAGCATCCAGACACCAAGTTTGGAAGGATGCCATCATGAAGGAATTCCAATCCCTCGTGAAGAATGACGTATGGGAGGTTGTACTGAGACTTGAGGGGAATTCAGTAATGACCTCCAAATGGCTTTTCAAGATTAAGTACAAAGCCGATGGTAGCGTGAAAAAACACAAGACTAGATTTGTTACCGAAGGATTCTCTCAAAAAGAGGGAATTGACTATTATGAAACTTTTGCTCCTGTGGCTCGATATACTTCCAGCAGAACCATCATTGCTATTGTTTCAACTATGGAATGGAAGCTGCATCAAATGGATGTAAAGACTGCATTCCTCAATGCTAACCAGAAGGGTTTATTGTCCATGGGAAAGAGTCTCACGTATGTAAACTGAAAAAAGGCATTATATGGACTCAAGCAAGCACCTCGTGCTTGGTATGGACGGATAGACAGGTACCTGATAAACTTGGGATTCACCAAGAGTGATGCAAATCCCACTCTTTACTACAAGATTGTGGATAATGAGCCACTAATTTTGGTTCTATATGTGGACAACTTATTTCTCATAGGTAATGAGAAACTTATTAAATGGTGTAAGAAGAAGCTTGCCTCTAAGTTTGAAATGAAGGACCTTAGATTGATGCATTACTTCTTAGGTCTAGAAGTATGGCAGAGGCAGAAGGAAACTTTCCTAAGTCAAGGAAAATACACCAGTGACGTTTTGAAGAGATTCAAGATGTTACACTGCATGTCCATGGCTACTCCGATGGATGCAAATCTAAAGAAGCCGAGGGAATCTGCTTCAATTCTAATTTGATTGATCACACCATGTATCGCCAGTTGATTGGATCTCTGATGTATCTGACGAACACCAGACCAGATATTTGTTTTGTTGTGAACACTCTCAGTCAGTTGATGAGTGATCCAGGGCAGATTCACTAGGTTACTACAAAACATGTTCTCATTTACTTACGTGGCACTGTGGGATATGAACTAAGATATGCTTCAAGATGCAATATGACATTGAAAGAATTTTTTTATTCAAATTGGGTTGGATGTGCTGCAAACAAAAAGTATACTTCCGGATGTTGCTTCAGTTTGGGCTTTGCAGTAATTTCCTGGTGTAGCAAGAAGCAGACATCAATAGCACTCAGCACTGCAGAGGCCAAGTATATGGCTGCCAGTAAAGCAGCCCAAGAAGCAATATGGCTTCGAAAACTCCTTGCAAAATTGTTTGGTCAGATTCCAGGACCAACTATGATAATCAAAGTTGTACACAAATGTCAATGAATCCCGTATTTCAAGATAAGACAAAGCATATAGCGATTCGATATCACCACATTCATGATATGGTGCGGTCGGGTTACAATATGTTCTGATAGATGACCAAACTACAAATATTCTTACCAAGCCACTTCTCACGATAAAGTTTGAATACTTTTGCAGAAGACTTGGAGTAGAAGAAAATGCATCTCTCATGGAGAGGGAAAGTTGAGAGAGACATCTACATTGCTTTCACGCTGGTACCTCTACTCGTTCTAGATCAAACCTAGTATGGGAGAAATCCTATCGACATTGTGAAACGAGCAGGTAGCAAATGGTCATGTACACTAGTGACCTCTACCAGTTCTGGTTCTCGACCTAGTATGGGAGTAATCCCATCAACATTAGGGACGAACAAGTAGTAGATGGTCGTGTACACTGGTGACCTCTGCTCACCCTGGTTCTCAGCCTGGTATGGGAGAAATCCCATCGACATATTGAGACAGGCAAGAAGTAGACGATCATGTGCATTGATGACCACTACTCGTTCTGGTTCTCGACCTAGTGTAGGAGAAATCCCATCGACAGTAGAGACGAACAGGTAGTAGATAGTCGTGTACACTAGTGACCGTTACTCGCCCTAGTTCTCATCCTGGTGTAGGAGAAATCCCATTGGCACTTGAGAGGAACAGTTAGTAGATGGCCATGTGAAGCATGTCCTGGTTCTTGGTTAGAGTCGGACTTCTAGTAGATGAGATGTTCATTATTATACTCTCCAATGTACTGTGTAGAGTTGCAAAATTGATGGATCTACCGATGGACTAAGTGGACTAGATACATGATGACATCTCTCGACAGATGGAGACAGTGTTGACAACCTTCGGTATGTATAGAGATGATAGAGACAGATAAGATGTACAAAAGAGACCCAGATGTTTGTGACGCTAATGATGACCATATCTAAAGAATACCTTCCTTGTTGAGAGGGAGTGTTGGAAATTGTGCAACTTTAGAAGTTATTCCTTGTTAAAAGTTTTATAAAAAAATTGCTAATGACAATTTACCAAATGCAAGAGACTTAAACTTAGAGTTTGCACTCATAAAATTTTGCAATTTATACAAATTTACTATTTACAGTTTAAACAACACTTGGTTGCCATCAAAGGCCAACTGAAGACATGTGAAGCTCCACTAGATGTTATTGGACAAATTAAAGATGATATGCAAGAGCAATTTAAGAAGTTTGAAGAGTGTAAGGCTAGGCAAAGAGAGATAGAGGAAGAAGTAGGAAAGAAGAGGAGGCTTGCTGAAATGATGGGTGGGACCTATGCTCCTGGTTCAAATGAAGGCTCTTCATATATCCCTTATACCGATCTTAGGGATCCTTTTCAGTATGTTGCACCCTTCAGGACTACACAAGAGAAGGGTAAATCCAAAAAGAAGGGTGGCATTCAAAGTTATTTTACACCCCCTGCTAGTGCCAATGCTTCTCAGTTGCCTCCAACACAAGTTCAACCCACCTTAGATGACCACTGGAAGATAAAATACAAATAAGTTGCCTGTGAGAACATAGCTAGATGGTGGTATGATGTTGATCTCCCCTTCAAAGTTGCCCGCTCTTCTTATTACCAACCTATGTGGGATGTTGTTATAGCTGTTGGTAACGGCTTCAAAGGCCCTAGTATGCATGACTTGAGGGGATCTCTTTTGCAAAAAGAGATAGTGTCCATAGAAAAATACCTGAAGGATTTCAAATAGTCATGGTTCAAAACAAGATGCACTATCATGTCAGATGGATGGATCGATCAGACGGGTCATACCCTCATACACTTTCTTGTCTCTTGCCCACGAGGAACCATGTTTTTGAGATCACGTGAAAGATGCAAATCCGTTATTTTATCTTTTGGATGAGGTTGTTGAGGAGGTGAGGGCAGCTAATGTTGTACAAATCATCACAGATAATGCCTCTAACTATGTTCTCGCTGGTAAGATGTTAGAAGAAAAACATAAAACCATATTCTAGACTGCATTTGCGACACATTACATGGACCTCATGCTTGAGGACATATGCAAACATGATTGGATCAAGGACACTATAAAGCATGCCAAAAGCATCACCAAAGACATATACAACCACGGTTGAGTATTGAGCTTGATGAGGAGACACACACAAGGAAGCAAGCTTGTTAGGCATGCAATTACTAGATTTGCAACTCACTTCCTCACATTGCAATCTCTCATTTCCCAAGCACGGAACTTGATGTTTTCAAGTGATGAATGGAATTCATCCCAATGAGCCCACAAACAAGATGGAAAAGACACCAAGAAAATAATTAAAAGCTCTTCATTTTGGAAAAGAGCAGCAAAGGTTGTGGCAATTACTGAGCCACTTGTTAAGGTGTTGCGGTTGGTTGATGGGGTAAATTGGCCATGAGCTACATTTATGAAGCTATGGATCAAGCAAAGGAGAAGATAAAGGCAACATACAAAGATAGAGTGGCCAAGTATGGGCCTATTTGGGAGATCATGCTAGGAGATGGAACAATCAACTCCATCGCCCTATACATGCAGGTATTTTCTGAACTCAAGGTATCAGTATAGAGATCATATTGATCAAGATCCGACTGGGGAGGTAGCAGATGGATTGTATTCTTGCTTTGAGCGCATGGTCCCAAATGAGGTGGACCAATTGGAGATACATTGATAGATCAACTCTTGCACCGCCGCCACATGTACCTTTGGCAAAAATGTGGCTAAGATTTCAAGAGAGGTGGACCAACCAAGTAAACATTTCCATTGTTTGATTAACTTATGTTTTTAAAGTTTAAACTGCAATTTTTAAATTGTAAATAGTAAATACTGCAATTCTTAGCCAAATTCACAATCTAATTTGTTGAATTAACTACCTTGACTCTTCACATTTGCAGCACAATGGTGGAAGGCATTTGTTAACTATACTAAACTATTACAAAAGTTTGCAATTCGGGTCCCGAGTCAAACCTGTGGCTCTTTTGGGTGTGAGCGCAATTGGTCTTTGTTTGAGCAGATTCACACAAAGAAGAGAAACTGTTTAGAGCGAAAACGGTTAAACGATCTAGTCTTCGTGTAGTACAACCTCTGACTCGGGCGCAACCAATTGATGAACAAAAGACCTAATACAGATCCCATTGTGTTGGATGATATAGATCCCACCTCAGATTGGGTGGTGGAGACCCAAACACCAGAGTTTGGTGATGACTTGGATGTTGAGCTGGAGGACTTGCTGGAGGTTCCATTGGATGCAGATCCTCTATTGTCGAAGCCATCAGTTCATACAAGTGTAGATCCTAAGATAGCAGTGCCAGGCATGGTGGGCAGTAGTTGACCAGGACCTCATACTTATAATCGTCAAAGACGTCGGCATTCAGCCAGTACTATTACTTCATTAGCAAATGACTTTGATCCTAAGGAACCCGAGACTGGGCCAGATCATGATGCCTTTGCTAGTCCTTCTAGTTCTAGCTCTAGTTCTAGCAATGGTGCAGCTGGTGCTGAGTTTGATGATGATCATTGATGATGTATTATGTAGTTGATTATGCAGCATGTTTTTTGGACTCTACAGGCCATGTAGCCTTTACTATATAGGGCCTAGTCCTCATGGATTATGTATTTTGTTCTAGTTCCAGTATCCTAGATATGTATTGCACAGAGTCCAGACTACAGTACACTTTGTGCCATTTTGATATATTGACTCTTATATCAATATGGTATATACATGAGCAGATTTTGGATATTTTGTCTTCAATGCCTTGGAATCATGGATTATAATCTTGAAAATGTTGTTTTTCTTTAAAATTTAAACATTTTATGTATTTTTTGGTAAACCGATTCAATAAATTCAAATCGGTCGATTTATGACCGATTCATTACCAATTTTGATTCCGATTCCGAGTTGAGCCTTGACCGATTCCGAGTCCGATTCCAATTTCTAAAACTATGCACACAGTACCCCCGACATACCCAAGCACCCGTTTCAAAAAGTATTGTCCCCGTCCCTGTAACCACGTTTCCTAGCAACTTATATATATATATAAGTTGCATGATATGGGGAAACGAAAACATGTATCCGATACAGTAACGCACTTGAAACATGACCCACAAAATTTAGGGAACGGGGAACACAATATATATATATATTAGCAAATAAGCAAGGACATTAAAACATTAAATGTAAAACAAAAATGACAAGTGATAAATCATAATTTCAAGCATCTAACAATACATTTTACTCACATGTCCATCTCTATATCATTAATAATTGTCAGATTATTACATAATGCAAGTTGCCAAGTAGTAATATCCAAAAATGTAGAAATATCGACAAAAAATCAGAATTTTGTCAAACACTTAGTTAAACCCAAATTCCAGAGTCCAGACTTTACTGTCATTAAGTAAAAAAAATACTTCACATGCATAAAACCCAACAACCTTGAAGATGAAACACTGAAAAAACTAAGTTTGTAGCAACGGAAATACACATAAAAAACAGCAGACTAATAATCTCACAAAACAGTAGATTTTTTGTCAATGTGACCCTAAAAAAACCCCACCCCAAGGAAAACCAGTCCAAGAGAATTTTATTGCAGCATTTATCAAGCAGAGAAATAATTTACAGCAACATTTATTTCAGCATTAATTATTGTACCAAATTTCTCGATTTCTGTGCCCACCTCGATTTACGTGCCACCTGCAAAATGTACGGACAATACTGAACGGTACAAACTGTACGGATTTTTGAGCTTCAAAAAAAAATTCCACTTCTCGAAAATCGTGCCCAAAAATTTTTCCTCGAAAAATGCGCCATTGCTGTATCGTACAAACTGTACAGAACAGTACAACTCAGCTGAAAGTAAATGCCTCGAAAACTGCCTAGCTCCTTGGGATTCGTGCCCTCTTGAGAAAAAAAAAATTCTCCTTCGAATTCGTGCCCTCTTGAGAAAAAAAAAATTCTCCTTCGGATTCGTGCCCTCTTGAGATAAAAAAAATTGCAGCTCCCTGTCTCTCTGAAAATAACTCAGCCAAATGCTCACTCTTGGAAATGCTTTCCTTCCACTTGTCTTACACACTACCCTAGGCTCTCTCTTATAACTTGAGAGTGACTTTTCACCTTCCCAATCCCTAAATCCAAAGGCCAAGATTAAATCTTGTCTTTTCAAGATCAAGGGTTGAGAAGCTTCCCCCCCAAAAGTGGTTACATTTAATTTTTAATAAAGTCACATTTACTTTATGAACTAAGTGCACTTTATCATAAAGTCACTTTATAAAATTAAAACAAGGGAATACTTTATAAAAAGTCCCATTTACATAAGAGTCACTTTATACTTTATAAAACAACATTACAAAGTAAAGTAGCCTAGCTAGTGCATGGTCACTTCCGCATACAAGACAAAAACATGCGGAGTGCCTCTAGAGCTAAAACTCTAACACTCCCTCTTAGCGAGGGAGGTACTCACTGCCATCATCAACAGGTCCCATCCTCAAATCCATCACATTGTTTGTTGTAGGAGCTCCCTCTGAACCTGGAACCAATGCTACAACCTGAACTGAACTCGAATCTGAAGACAACCTTCTGGCAACCACCCTGAACCCTGAGCTCCTAAGAGAATCAAATCCCCACTCTTGAGCATTGGTTCTCTCATGCTGGTTGAGCCTCCTACCAGTACTTAGAAGAGACTCCCTCTCTTCCATCGGAACTCGAGACTGTACCCTTGGCGCCACTGCAGTCTCAGGAGCCTCCTGCTCCTCGTCTGAATCATCAACCGTGGGTTGTGCACTGAACTTGTACAGCTCACCGAACCGATCACCAATCAACTGTGGATCAATCAGTCCCACTCTCTCCGAGAATATATAAACATGTCCCAGATCATCTCTATCTGGAAAAATGGACACATGTCCCCTCCGAAACAATGTCGAATCTCCTGCATCTTCCAGGGCTGAGACTGAGAGCAAGTTTACCCTCATCCCTGGAACAAAGAGGACCCCATCCTAATCAAGGTATCCTCCATGACTAAGTTGGAATCTGACTTTTCCAAATCCTCGCACAGCACGTGCATGTCCCCCTTCTGACTAAACAAACCGATCAGAACCAGTCTAAGCAATGATACGGAATATATGCCATATTCCAGTCATATGACGTGAGGCTCCACTGTCAATATACCAAGTACCATTCTGAACTACTCCATTACTGCCAGCACTAGAAATAAGGGAGAACAACGAGAATTCCTTCTTGAATCTTCTCGCAAAGTCTGTTTCCTCTGCTATAGCTGCAACAACTGTATCTTCTTCTTCTTCTCAGGACACTGAGAAGCATAGTGTCCATATTGGTTGCAAGCAAAACATCGAACTTTGCTTAAGTCCTTCTTGGACTTCTTCTTGCTCTTAGCAGAGAGAGCAACATTCTCTTCACTAGCACCTTTCTTCTGTCCACTGCCTTGAGATCCTTCCCGAATCTCCTCGAGTGAAATCATCCCATAATCTGCTCCAATCTGGAAGGTTTTCTCGAGCAACCACACACTGCACAAAGACTTCCCATTCCTTTGTGAAGCCTTTCAAGGCTATCCACACGAACTTAGAATCAGAGATGACTTCTCCAACTGCAGCAAGCTCATCTTTCACTTGGGCCACCCGAGTAAGAAAAGATACTACACCCTCACCCTTGGCCATCCTAGTTCCCTGCAATTTTTCCTTGAGAGCCATTATCTGGTTCTCATTTTTAGCCTCATACAAGCCTTTCAATGTATTCCACATTTCATAAAGTCTTCTTTTCAGCTATGTGCGGAATAAGGTGGTCCCTAATACCATCCAAAATCAATCTTTGGGCTTTGGCCTCTTTTACCTCATGAATATCCAAAGCAATAGGATCAGATGCAGGAAGAGTTACCACGCTGCTAACTATGGTGCATAGTCGATTTTCTTTGAGAACAGCAGTCATCCTGACTTTCCACTGCAAGTAGTTGGACATGCCATCCAACCAATCCTCATATCTAATGCTTGCAGCCATCTCTGCTATCAAAGAAAAAAAATAGACCAACAAAAGAACAATATCTTCCGTCTTCCCCACCACCTGCAAGTCACATCCAAATAAGGTTTTTCCAACACAAGTTGTTAAAAAAACACAGCAATAACCCTTGCCCAACAGCTTAACACTACTGTTGTCCCCACAATCAGCTGTAAACTCAGAGCCTCAGCTCTGATACCATGTAGAAATATTGACAGAAAATCGGACTTTTGTCAAACACTTCGTTAAACCCAGATTTCAAACTTTACTGTCATTAAGTAAAAAAAAATACTTCACATGCATAAAACCCAACAACCTTGAAGCTGAAACACCGAAAAAACTAAGTCTGTAGCAGCGGAAATACACATAAAAACAGCAGACTGATAATCCCATAAAACAGTAGATTTTTGGTGAATGTGACCCTGGAAAATCCCACCCCGAGGAAAACCAGTCCAAGAGAATTTTATTGCAACATTTATCAGGTAGAGAAAAAATTTACAGCAACATTTATTTCACCATTAATGATTGTACCAGATTTCTCAATTTTCATGCCACCAGCAAAATGTACGAACTATACGGTACGGACTGTACGGATTTTCGAGCTTGAAAAAAATTCCCCCTCTCCAAAATCGTGCCCATAAATTTTTCCTCGAAAAATGTGCCATTGTTGTACCGTACAGACTGTACGGAACAGTACAACTCAGCTGAAAGTAAATGCCTTGAAAACTGCCCAGCTCCTTGGGATTCGTGTCCTCTTGAGAAAAAAAATCTCCTTGAGATTCATGCCCACTTGAGAAAAATTGCAGCTCCCTCTCTCTCTGAAAATAACTCAGCCAAATGCTCACTCTTGGAAATGTTTTCCTTCAACTTGTCTTGCACACTACCCTAGGCTCTCTCTTATAACTTGAGAGTGACTTTTCACCTTCCCAATCCCTAAATCCAAAGGCCAAGATTAAATCTTGCCTTTTCAAGATCAAGGGTTGAGAAACTTTCCCCCAAAAGTGGTTACATTTAATTTTTAATAAAGTCACATTTACTTTATGAACTAAGTGCACTTTATCATAAAGTCACTTTATAAAATTAAAACAAGGGAATACTTCATAAAAAGTATCATTTACATAAGAGTCACTTTATACTTTATAAAACAACATTACAAAGTAAAGTAGCCTACTAGTGCATGGTCACTTCCGCATACAAGACAAAATCATACGGAGTGCCTCTAGAGCTAAAACTCTAACAAAAAATAACCTTGGCAATACAATATATATTCAAAATCAGCCTTTATGTATGAGGCTATAATGCTAAATATATCAAAATGTGAACAATCAACACAACTAAAACATAAGTAAGAAGATTTGCACAATGCTGTAGTTGACTGTCTTCAAATCGACTTCCTCGAGTAACTCTCGGTTGCTCAAATCGTTGTCTGAGATGAGAGAGGCAAAATCCTCCTTTTATTAAAAAAATGACTTTTAGAGGCCTCTAGAGGTTTCCTAAACCTTCATTAACCCATTATAAAACAACTTAACCCATTGATCAAGATAACGAGTTCTTTTTTGGGATGGAAAAGTGAGAATTTGAAGAGGAAACATGTCATTCAAACGTGGGATCAGCACAGAAACGCATTTCCAGCCATACCAACCACATTTCCTCCACATGAAACGCAGTGGTAGGGTCGGAAACGCATTTTCGGGGAGTCCAAAACATGTTTCAAGTTTCCTGCCTGATATGACCTAGTACCACGTTTCCTGCAAGTTTTATATATACATATATGAAGAGATAAATAGTAGGCTAGAGACCCACATAGGGTGAAGGTACTATCATAGAAGAAGAAATGAAAGGCTTTCAGCCTGCTCTGTCATCAGAACCTATGATGCAATGCTCTTGGGCACTGGCAATCTGGCAAGTTCTAATAGAATTATTTCCATGGCTGTGTGTGAATGTGTGCATGATACAAATACTTAAAAGTTATTTGAATTACAAGAGAGAAAACATTAACTACCACAACAGTTAATCCAACATGTGGAATGATTATCATTTTAGAGGATTTATTCAAGTTGGAATGCCAATGATAATACAAAAACATGAGGTCATACTTCTACCTATACTCTTCTTGTGATATCCAAGAATGTGGCAAGACTGGCAAGCCATTATGTCATTCAATCAGGAGAAATATACTTTCATGCTTTAGCAAAATGCAATAGTTTATAGTTTCTCAGTTACGATCTAGACTGTTTTATCAGATATTCATTTTAAAATTGACATCCAAGATAAATAGCAACCACATTATTACCTCATCATAGCTCTTGCCTAAAGCTTTTGCTCTTTCTTGTTTCTCCTGCTTCAGCCGCTTAAAAAGCCTTTGCTCAATATGGTCACTCAAATATGATTTTGGTAAATCCTTTGCACCAAGAACAGCACTCTGTGTTAATGGTATTCGCTCACCTCTCTCTATCTCTGATGTGTAACAATTTGGACATGTATATTCTGCCTGTCCACCTTCATTCCTTCTACCATTGAAGAGTGCACATATTTGATGTTGCCAAGCTTCGCATTTATCACATTGCACCCACTGCACAATACAATAGAGCAATAATCAGCTTTACTAAATAAACTAATGAACCCAACCTTACAAACCTTGAATTAATGCTTACCGCTTCTTCAGTTTCTTCATCATTTCTCCTCTTCTCAAGTCTCGACTTCTGAAATGCCAATCCATCCACTCTGGCTGTATCACCTCGAATATCATTATAACATGGTATGCAAAAACAGTGTCTGGTCTCACCAGCTCCTTTAGTGTAAAATTGCGCATTGCGTTTGATGCGACCCCCACATGGTGTGCAATAGATAGGTGGTGGGTCAAAAGTCAGCTTCTCTACCGCACATAATTGGCATGAATTCTCATTCATGTTATTCTCCATGGCCTGATTTCTTTCAGCTTTTGCTTTGCTCTGTCAAAGAAAAATTCCAATGCCATTTTATCAGAAGGAAGCCTCCTCAGATAAAAACAGTCAAAATAGAAAGCAAGCAATGTGCTCACACAAAAGAGGAAAAACATAGAGAAACCCAAACTCTGCTGAAGCTTCTTTTATGAAACTAGTATGTAAAAATCTCTTTTTGCAGAATTCAATAAACACCTGACTTTAACAAGTGCAAATGCTGCAAAATATTGTCTATGTTAATAAATGGCAAAATAAACTGGTTTTTCTGTAATTGTTAACTAATGTCTGTATCTATCTATGTCTTCAAAGTAATGGCAAATATAATATAAATCAATTAGGAGGGATCAAATGCTAAAATATTAACATGGAAATATTATACACACTTGACCAACCCATTGACGCAGCCCTGCAATATGCTCCCTGATTTGCTCAGGTGTGAAAAGCTCAGTCAAGGACACTCCTTTTATCTTTGGCTTCAACAATTTTCCTGGAGAAGAATTGTCAGGGGGTGAGACATTTGTTATAGTTTCTTCCTTGACTTGCTGAGGTTCTTGCTTGACTTGTAGGGGAGCTTTGCCTGCCAGAGATGTTGCAAGCTCAGCCTTAATTGGTTGCCCTTCTGTTTTCACATGCTCAGTAAGTGGATTCAAGCAAGTGTCTTTGTGTAAATCGCCAAAATTTTGGTAACTCGCAACCTGCTCTATCTTCACTGGGATAGTCTCTGTTTTGATAGTTTTTGACACCTCGGACTTCATCAGGTAAACTTGAGGTTGTGAATGGGTAACCCCTTGCATCCCACTTGAATTTAACACAGATGACAGTGTAGTTTCAACCCGCTGTTGTGTACAGTTTGGAGATGCAGGTTCAGTCTTTGCTCTTTTTAGTGGAGACTGTTCAATCTGTGTCATGTCATGCATGGCAGTTCTGGACCTTGATGGCAAATTTAAGTTAGCCCCCCCCGAACTACTGGAATTGGGAGACTTTGTAATATCGGTAGCAAGATTTACTGTTGCAGGGTTTAATGATTGAGTATGCCCTGTAGCTCGTTGTTGTTTAAGTAGTTGACGAACAGGACCACAAACAGGGCATTCCCTTTCGCGACAACGTTGGTGATGGCTTAGAAGAGTCCGGGATCCATTGCAACGTGGATAAGGGCAATCTTTTTCATGGCATTGAGTTATATGCGCCCACAGCTGCTGGGCAGTTTGACAAAAGCGAGTTTGGCATTCGCCTTCTGAAGCTAAACATTTACTTGCATGGCGCAAAAAGAGTAGCCACCGTTGCTGTTTGATATATTGCACTCTACGTGCTTCAGCATCAAAAGTTGGCTGGACATTCCCTGCAGTATCTCCAGCTGATACTCTACCTTTTTGAGATGTTGCAGTGGAAATCAACCCATGTGCAGAAACATCTCGTGGAGACTGCTGCTGAGTCATATCTTGAGCCAGTACTTGTTGTGGACCCTGGTGGTGTGGCTGTTGGTACTGTACCAAATTTGGAACTTGCTTTGGAAGCGGAAATTTCTCCTCACACTGCAACTCCTTCCCTGGCAAGCTAACTTCCTCTGTAACCGGATCATTAGTACCATTATTAGACTGGGTTTTCTGTTGCTCTCGAGGTGATAATGCATGTAGCTCCTGCAATTTTTTAGAATGTTGTGGGTTTAGCTGCTGAGAATTCAATGAGTTATCATTCAACAATTGAGGTTGTTTACTTAGGGGTGCTGAAAACTTTTGCTGTTCTGACAACTCTTGCTCTGGTGATTCCTGATGCAACTCAATGCTCCCTTGATTCTGTACAAATATTTTTGATTCAGACTGAGTCTGAACCATATTTTTACATTTTAACAATAATTTATTCTCTTGTTGGGACTGTTGCATTTGTTGGTTTGACTGTAGCTGCTGATATTGATGTGGCTGTTGCTGATGAAGACGCTCTTGTTGTGAGTGCTGAGATTGGTGCTTTAAATGTGGCAGCTGCTGCAGCTGTGATTCAAGCGATTGAACCCTTGGCAAAACAGGTGAAACATGGGGATAACCAATTTGATGCATCTGATTTTGTTGACCCTGCTGCTGTACTGGCAGCTTCTGTTGCTGGGACGGTAAACCAGTAATAGATGCTATTTTGGTTGACGGTATTCCTAAAGAGTTGCCATTCAGACAAGTTGTAGTTGGAAGTCCACCAGATGATGCAGTATTATAGAAATTTCCAGGGCCCGCGAGATCTGCTGCATTCATTGCATATCCTTCTCCAGCTAGTGGAGCCATTTGATTGGGTATTGCTGCTTATTTGCAACGATACACAGTGATTTAATTATATCCATCTAAAACTCAAAACAAGACTTGAAATATTATTTTTCAAGATTCCAATATGCTCTCTCATAATCCAACTTGAGAAATGTAAAAGATTTCAATTGGCATAATCTATAAGCAAGCAAGAACATCCAACTTACGCTGCATAAAATGTTGTTGGCGCTGCTGAGGAACTTGCTGTCGCGAGGAAGTTTGTAGATTACCATATAAGTATCCTCCTGAATTATATAATGCTGTAGAGCCATTCATCATATTCTGATTATTTCCTGTCAGCTGCATTCCACTATTCATGCTTCCATTTGCAAAACCATAAGAATTTTTCCGCTGCATATTGATGCCTGGCCTTGAACTACCTATATGTCCACTCATATTACGATAAATGTGATTATTTTTCCCAGCAGAAAATTGCTGCTGTTGAGAACCTGCCATGAAATCAACATTAGGATAACACATTCCCAAAGTAGATGCAGCCTTCATGGACATGGATGGTGATGAGCCTAATCCAGGAGTTGGAATCATCTGACTCCTGGCACTAGGTACAGCCATTGTAGGCACCATCTGGTTTGTTGTACCCATTGACATGCCTCCAACTCCCTGGTGAGACTGAAGCATATTATCTAGGGGCATAGGCAGGGATGACAAGTTGTCGCCCGAATTAGCACTAATGTTATTATTAAAAACAGAAGCATGAACCATTTGATTCGAATTACCATCAGTGGCCATAAATGGGCTACTATGGAATTGATTAGACCCATTGCTTGGTTGCAACATGACTCCAATGCCAGCTGGGTTAGGAGCTATAGTGTTAGGAGTAGAAGCTGACATCATTGAAACATCACCCACAATAGGTGCCACCATTGAATTAACATTTCCAGTATTTGACATACCAGGGGTTGGGATCATTGTTCCCACTGTTCCCATGGAAGAAGCACCAGGGGGCGCAGGGGCAATGTTGTGGTTACGAATTCCAGGTAAAGTGCGCACAATCAAAGCCTTTAAGCGTTTATCCAATGTATTAAGATCGATATACTCTTCCTGCATCAGAAAATTGCAACATAAAGTCACACAGACCCAATTGCTCAATATACGTTAGAAATAAAGGGTCCCAGCATTGATAAGCTTGAGCATTTCTATTCATGAGGAATGAATGCATGTGGGAAACAACCAATGGCTCCCAATCAAGTAAGATATTCCAAATACATTATGAATAGACTATGTGCAGAGATGCAGTTATGCTTCAGAATAATAGATTTAAAAAAACATGTTTTCTACAATCAAGTGGAAATTTAACAACATAAATGTGGCATTCCAATTAAACATAAGAATATTACAAAAGCAAACGAAATATCCGAATTTTGATCAATATTTAGATAATGCTCTAAAAATATACTACACAACATCATTTAAATTTCCTTTAGCATGTTTCATCCATGGTTTTTCCACCAATGTTTTTATCCACTATTATTTAACATCCTAAAAAATATACAATTTCAACTAAATTCAAAAAACATAGACCAAAATAGAACTATGATTTCTTCCTATGATATGGCAGTTCTAAGGAGAAATAATGAGATGATAAATTGTATAATAGACACCAATTAAGGGAGCTCAAAGAGCAGGACTGTTGGAAAGGGGTGTATCAGACTGTAGCATAGTTGTATCAGCCTGCAATATGGGTGAACAATAAACAGAATGAATAAATCTATCCATGCAACTGTGTATTTAACCATCTCTACAACCAAGCCCACCTTGGTTGGCCTAGAGACATGATCTATCCAACCCTAGAAGGCATGACCTTTGTGGAACCACAAGGCACATGCCATCTGGGGTCACAATGTGCAAAGGGCCTACAAAGCATACACCTTATGTGCCCAAAACTCACAATGGTCAACACAAATATAAAAATACAATTACATACACACATTAACTAGCAGCCTAGATGCAGCTTATCTCCAGACCTATCAAGCACAGGAAGGGATCAAATCTCTCATAGTGCCAACATTTTCTCACGTTTTTGCACTATTAAAAAGGTTTGAACCTCCAGCAATTTGATCATTGTCGTTGCTTTATAGATCCTAGAATCCAGATGGATCTAGGCTGGTTAAATTTCCATATATATTGTTTTTTAATATGTTATGATAATAATATAAATATATCAGACTTGTATATTTATTGTTATTATTTTTTATTTTTTAAATAATACTTTTGGCCAACATATGCCAGCCGCATCAGCATTATGGATAGACATGACATATCTCCAGCTTCCCTGTACTGGGCTGTAGAATGTGCCTCCCAGCAAAAGACATTGAGTTAATTAGTAGACGTGGGGACATGCTAAGTCATATATTAAAAACAATGATGAATTTATCTGATAATTGGAAAAGATGCTAAAAATGATGAATTTATCTGATATTTGGAAGATGCTGAATGAACAGGTCAAAACGGTATGATCTTCAACAGGTCCAAATGGAATGACCTATGTTGACCTAAAGGGTATCAGGTGAACTCATAAGTTCAAACTTCATACAGCATAATACAGTGAGAATACAATGTCAATTACTTACATGGGCTCAACGCCTCCTACAAGTGTGTACAAGTGTACCTATATACAAGTAATATTGTCTTGTCTCAAATAAAATGTCATACTTGAACATGAATAAATAATTTAAAGCAATAAGGAAAATGAAGTCCCTGCAATCTGTGATCCTGAGTTTCCTTAAGTATTTTTTTATAGCACATCCCAAGGAAACACAATAAAGGAATTTCATGGAGGTTCGATTTCTTTGTAAGAAAATAGGTGGTATGTCACAATAGGACTAGATGTAAACAGAAACAATTTCACAAAGCCAAGGCAACACGTTTTGGTACTCAGAAATTTTAGATCTTGGCTACAATCAAGCGAGAATTTTGGGCTTCTGAACAGATTATTAATTTCCTATCATTTAAGCATAACCCAAGGTTAAAAAGATACAATAAGGACAAAGAGTAAGGGATTGACTCTGACTCTCAATAAACTCAGCTAATACAAAAAATTAAAAATAATATTGCTTTGTTCAGGAAAATCTCAGCTAGTACTTACAGGTCAAGCTCCCAACTCATGAATCAAAATCTCAGGAAGTACTTACAGGTCAAGCTCACAACTCATGAATCAGACTCACAGCCAATGAATTTAACTCAGCAGCAAGTCAGCTCGGCTTGTTTTCGGTTCCAAGCAAATTTTAAATAGATGGTCCGTGATAAACTCAGTGAGTTTTGTAACCATGGAACAGCTCCAGTGATCTCCTGTTTAGGGTGAACTACTTGAGACAACGGAGTTGGCTCAATTATTTGAGCATCTCTCTCTATGGTATCTTTGCAGAATTTTGAATAAAAGGACAGATGCTTTAGCCAAAGAGGCTGTGGGAATACTTGAGGGTAGTGTTAAAGTTAGTGCAGCTGCGAGACCCATTCTCAGAGAGAAAGGTACCCTAGTCAGTTAACTAGGACAGAGTAAGACCCTAGAAGGTACCCTAGGACCCCCAGTAGTTTCTTGGGGTTCTTGGTCTAGGACCAAGCAGGTTGATGCCATGGCAAAGCCCCTAGCATGTGGCTAGGGCCCCTATGTACCTCTAGGGTATTCTGGTCTAGGACCAGGGACGCGATGTCCAAGTAGACCCTGCAGGTATAGGCAGAGACATATTTTGGTCTGGGACCAAGGACGCGATGTTCAAGTAAGTCTTGCAGGTAGTTGATCAACTTTCAGTCTAGGACTAAAGCTCAACTTAGTACTGAGGACCATTCTCCGAAAGAATTGAGGACCTGGTCAAGGTCCAGGGGTTGATCAACATGATTGAATGTGAGACTGAAACTCGGCCTAGGGCCGAAAGCCATTCTTTAAGAATGGAAGATAATGATGTCCCCTCTACTAATCAGTTATTGTTTGTTAGGTTGCTTCTGAAGGGGCTGGCCACCCCTTGACGATGTCACTAGCACCTAACCCTTAGGAACAGTATTGAGGACCTAAGGATTGTACCAATCGTTTGGATCTTTCCCTTATACATTGATGACAAAATATATAAAACAATATATTGAGAGAGAGAAAAGTTTACTGGTCTTGTTGATCCTATAAAGGAATCGTTTGTCCACCTTTGATGGTTCACCTTATCCTGTGAGTATGTGGGTTGTTGTGACCCTCTTGGTTGACACTTGGTCCTTTACCTTACTTGGTCCCAACACTCTTACTTGTGTGCACCTTTGATTATGATGACTCCTATTTTATGGATTTTATACTAAGTGTATTTACCTTATGGTTTTATTAAAGGACCATTGGACCATTTATTGTTATGGCGACTTTATGTTTTAAAAAGGACCTTTCACCCTCTAACTTTTGAATGTTTATATTATGAACCTTATACCTTATGACCTTATTATAAAACCATTAACATTTATTTATGATTTTATATTTGAACCTTTGACCATTTACTTACTTTATGGTTTTATTATTTGGACCTTTGTTACTTTAACTTTTTGTTATTATTGGACCACTTATTATTTTGAACATTTGTAACTTTTTTTTAAGGCTAGAACCTTATAAAAGGTTTCAAAACTTATCCAAGAACATATTCGATCCATTCTCTTTGTCTAGCGTGACTAGGTTTCTCTCCGCTAGCTTTCATGAATTTGTTTTGCTTACTCAGCCCGATCTCATGTATGATCCCTCCGCGTGTTTGATTCTTCAGCGCCAACGATCTTCTCGTGTCTGCATTCGTGATCCTCACCTACGTAGCTTACCTCTTGTGTTTCCCTTGTCGACATAGTCTTTCACCACGCCAGCGTATTTGATCAGTGATCCTTTCGGATCTTCCCCCATGGAACTCCTGCGATCCTCCACCGTGATCTTTCCATTCTCCACGATGATCTATCCCCTCACTAGGATACCTTGCGTTGTTCTATCTTCCTCGTGTGATCTACCTCTATGTGACTGGGATCAACCGCAGTACTCCCTGCGTGACTGGGATCACCTGCGCTCATCTATGCGCGACTGTATCACCTACGCTGCTCTCTGCACCATCTTCTGTGTGACTCTCTACGTGTGTTCTCTGCTCCACGGAACTGGGTTGTGCTCAGCGTGTTTTCAGCTCCACGATGATTGCTGTGTGAGCCTTTCATCCTCCACCGTGTCTGAGTTTGTTCCTCCACTGTGATTACACCAACGTGATTTCCAGTGGTCTCTATCCTAGTGTGGTTTATTTACACCTATGTGGCTCCTCATATATCCGCAGTCTCTATCCTATCTTGTTTTGTATACATCAACATGATTTCTTACTTGCCTTGCTCAACATGATCTACCTTCACTTGAAGGTGTCAACAGCATGACTATGTGTCTGACTATGCTGCTACTTTGATTGAAGAATCTGAGGTCTGTTTACTTCTACATGAACTCTCTCTCTCAAGGTACCCAATTTGTTTACCCAGATTGACTTGTCACTTCGGTGACAAGATCAAACATAAAAGTATCTGAGTATAAGGCCGATTCAAATAATGGTTATGATTATTTAATGTTGTTATCTCTTGCACATTATTAACTTATTTTTTTGTACATGGCATTTGGTGAAACATCTCGATGACCAACTTTAACGCAGTGACCAGCAAAGCATTAAGGTTAGACTAACTTTAACACAATGACCAGCAAAGCGTTAAGTTGAAAGAGATGAAAATTATGTTATTTTGTTTTATTACAGTTTAAATTTTACTAAGCAGTACTATGTAAATCTGAGTTTATATATTCATGCATTAAAGTTTACTCCTTGTGTTAAAACTCATCTAACCTTGAATTTCAACAAGTAGTACTCGGCTAACACAAGAGTATGATGCTTTATGTGACATGTCCCAAGGAGAACATGAAATTCAATTTTGACATTGATAACAGGTAATCAAAGGATTATAACCACAACTTTTATTATTGTTGGGTCTTGACGCTTATATTCAGAGGATTTTCCTTTTAAAGAAAATCAAGCCATAGTGACCATATAATGAGTGGGAGAGAAAAAAGAGCCAAATGCCAAGCAGAGTTAAGAACATGCATAGATGTAACAATTATTGGTATGAAGATATAAAGGAAGCCAAGATTTTCAAGTTCTGTATGATGAGAGTAAATTGAGACAACTATTACTACTATAGCTCAGGGCCACATGTAACTAGAAAGAGAAGGTTGACATTCTTCTCAAGTTACCATTGGGCTTTAGCCTACACACAGGAGACACCCCATTCCAGTAGTGTCCAGGGTCCAAAGGGGATGTATTCACTATCCATGATTCTCTTAGAGATGGCATCCCAAGATCCCAAGGGGTTGCATGTCATATCCATGATCCTCTTAAAAGCAATATTTTAGGGGTTCAAAGGGGTTGCAAGCCTTATTTGTGATTCTGTTACAAACAATGTTTTTGTGTTTGTCTTCGACAAGCATGACAACGTTATGTGGAAGTGCTCCCTTTGTTTGGGATATATTCATTTCTGTATGTTCATCCAACCCCCAACCCCACTTCCTTGCACCTAGCACACCACCAAAAGTATGACAAGGATCCATTTATCAACTTGCACCCTAATATATCTCATTATTCCACTAATATGAGTTCATCATGTTAGTTTTTACAAGATTATAGTAATATAACTTAATTGCAAATAAACAATAAGATCTCTAGAAGAAAGACAAAGCACAGAAGCAAAGAACAGGAGAATTTATCCTGGGACACCCAATCAAGAAAAACCAAGCAAACCTTTGTATAGAGATAATAGCTCTTAAGAGAATAGAGAAGAAGAAAGAGAGAGAAAATGTCTCTCTAAGATACAACCCCAAAAAACACTCTCCTTGACTGCAGTAACACACCTTTTCTGCTAGAGCAACTTGTTGTGAGTGAATGATAGAATGAGGGGCGCCTCCTATATATATTGATTTTCCAAGTGAAAAATTATTGAGGCCAACTTAACAGTTTGACTGGGGCCAACCTACCTTGGGGAAATACAAAATAGTTTTATTTTTATTCTTTTCTCGTGTATTTTTTCCCTGGAGTTTACATTGATTCTTTCTAGGGTTTACATGAATAATTACATCAGTATAATCTCTAGTAGGAGGTACAAGGAAATACAATACAAGTACAATAAGAATAACTTCTGAAGTTGCACAAATTCCAACACTCCCTCTCGACAAGGAAGGTATTCTTCAGATATGGTCATCATCAGCATCACGAACATTTGGGTCTTCTTCTGTACATCTCATTTGTCCTTATCATCTCTATATATACTGAAGGTTGTCAAATTTGTCTCAATCATCTCTATACATAATGAAGGTTGTCAACACTATCTCTATCCATCGAGAGGTGTCATCAAAGATCTAATCCACTCAATCCGTTGGTAGATCTATCAGCTCTGCAACTCTACACAGACTGTCGGAGAGTACAACAATCAACATCTCATCTGCTAAAGTCCGCCTCTACCTAAGAAACAGGACACGACCATCTACCATCAATTCATGTCAAGTGTTGGTGGGAATTCTCCTACACCAAGTTGAGAACCAAGGTTGGTGAGAATTCTCCTACACCAAGTTGAGAACCAATACCAATAGAGGTCACTAATGTACATGACCATTTACTTCCAATTCATCTCAAGAGATGGTGGGAATACTCCAAAGAACACCTGATTAAGAATTAGTACGTATAGTGGTCACCGGTGCACACGACTGTCTATGTCCTACCCGCCTCAAGATGTCGATGGGATTTCTCCCATACCAGGCTGAGAACCAAGACGAGCAGAGGCCACCAATGTACACAACCATCTACCTACCAATTCATCTCAAGAGCTAGAAGGAATTCTCCAAAGAACACCAACTTTAGCGAAACATATAGGGGTCATCAGTGTACACAGGCATCTGCTACCTGCCCGTCTCACAATGTCGATGGGATTTCTCCCATACCAAGATGAGATTCAAAACAAGTAGAGGCACCAATGTGAAAGCATCATAGATATCAGTCTTGACTTTCCCTCTCCACGAGGAATGCATTTTCTTCTACTCCAAGTCTTCTACGAAAGTATTCAAACTTTGCCCTGATAAGAGAGTAGGTAAGAATATCTGCAGTCTGGTTATCTGTTGAAACATACTGTAACTTGACCACACCTTTATGCACCATATCACGAATGTAGTGATATCGAATCTCTATATGCTTCGTCTTATCGTTAAATACAGGATTTACTAACATATGTATACAACTCTGGTTGTCACAATGAATCAAACTTAGTCCTAGAATCCGACCAAATAATCCAGCAAAGAGTTTTCGAAGCCATACTACTTCTCGAGCTGCTGCACTGGCAGCCATATACTCGACCTATGTAGTGCTATGTGCTACTGAGGTCTTCCTCTTACTACTCTGCATCGGTAGCCATATACTCGACCTCTGTAGTGCTATGTGCTTCACTGTAGAGCCCAAATTGAAGCAACATCTGAAAGTACTCTTCCTTTCTGCAACCCCATTTTGTTGAGGGTTGTAGGGAACTATGAGCTTCCTCTTATTTCCTACTTCCTTGCAGAAATCATTGAATTCTGTAGAGGTATAATCTCCACCATTGTCTGATCTGAGGATCTTAATTCTTCTTCCTGACAAATTCTCGACTTGTGCTTTGAATTCCTTGAATTTGTTGAGTATTTCCTCGGATTCCTTGTTCTTGAAGAAGTATATCCACGTCTTTCAAGAGTGGTCATCAATAAATGTTACATAGTAGTTGTTACCACCCAATAAAGTAACCATCATGGGTCCGCCCAAGTCACAAAGTGGGGTAGATCCAATATTCCCTTGGATCTACCTTCACTTTTTGGAAAGGAATCCTTGGTATTCTTACCAAGTGCACATCCTCTACATAACCATCATGGTCTACATGAAGCATTGGTAGACCTGTCACCTTGTTCCTTAATGTTGGGAGAGCTTGATAGATTAGATGAGCTAGTCTTCTGTGCCATAGCTCATTAATGTTAGTGGAATCATGGACTAGAGCTTGAGCTGGTAGAGTACTCAAACGATACAAGCATTCCTCCCTTGCACCAATCACTTTTGTTGAGTTCATGCTAGAATTCTTGTACCATGCAAGCACATTTCCATCTGCATATGTAACTCTATATCCCTTGTCTTCTAAGGCAGAGATGGAGACAAGGTTTCTTTTCATACTAGGTACATACAACACATCATTCAGATGTAGTAAGTCATTGGATTCCAACTGAAGAGAGGTAGATCCAAAACCTTTCACATTGTAGTTGGCATCATCTCCAAGTACAACACAGAGATGGGATTCCTTCTCAACAACTTCTGAAAGGTTCTCTTTATAACCAATCATATGCTTAGAAGTGTTGGACACAATGCCACACTTAGAGGGGGGGGTGAATCAGTGTGCTAGCACTCTTAACAATTTTCCCTTCAAAACTTGAGCAGAGTTCATCAATCACATTAAGCTACTAAGTACATGAATCAATAGAGACACATCACAAGACAAATATAGTAAACTTTATTTATAATTTCTTATGAAATACAATGAAGACTTCAATCTTCGCAATGACATCAGCACCAACTGACTACCAACTGACTAAGGAGCACCAACTCCTATTCCAAGGCCCGGCTTGGTTTTCTCAGCTCCAACTAAGAAAGGTAGACGTATCCAAACCTCAGGGTGCAAGACTCGGCTTGTAATCACTTTCACTTGTCATCAATCAACCATCTACGTAATTCAACAGTTGCTCAAAACAACTTGTCCACTGTTGTCACTATCATGTCAATTCAACATATCATTGTCATCATCCTGTCAATCTGTTGCCAAGTACATCTTGTAATCACAGTTGATTAATCATTGCCATGCCCACACTGAACTAACTATCATATCATCTTTTTTGTGACTGTTGAGTCATCACTGTGCATCACTATCAAGTCATCATCCTGGCATCTTTGTCACAAGGTCATATCACACTCCACACCAAAGTCTTCTCAGCAAACTACTATCATCCCAAATTTTCAAAAATCAGAGCTTGTATTGCTTTCACATATTTCTGAGATGAGTGTTTGATCAAATGATGCTACTATCACTTCAATTCACAGTGATTGTAGTTGCTTCTTAGTATACCCAAAATCAGAATCAAGATTAAAACATGACTTGAAAACTTCATCAAGATCTCACATTTGACTCCCTCATGTCTGCTATACTTCACTATCGAAAGTTCAGATAACAAAGGACTTGAATTGAAACTCGTATTATTTTGTCACATGATCAAACCTTCAAGAACTTGTATTGACAACTGCATTCATACTATAGCTACCTCAATGCTCTATTGACCCGAATTTCAAAGATAAGATAAGCTTCAAATTTGTTGCTGCCACAGTCAACGATCAATCTTCTACCTTCACTCTTAACTATGTTTTTCCATCGAATAACCTCAAAGGGGAGCTAAAAACACAGCTTAAACTTTTGTAACTGCGGTTGCCTTAATGGTCCTTTATCCACCCAAAATTTAAATCTAAGTGTTCACTTTTTCCACACAACAAAATGAGGGCGTTGGCACCTTTTTATACACATTTTCCATGGTATTTTCACTGAGCCAACCTACTATACCACTTTAATATTTTTATTGCAATTTATAAAGGTTGGTTAACTTGGATATTTGCAATTTTATTTATTTATTCTTGATTGAGCCGACCTCACCATTAGTTCTATTTGAAGGATGTTTATTAAACAAGTTCCACATCCTCGTTTTTCAAATTCATTGAACAATGAGTATCTTCACATGATATGGGCTTTACCAACAATATATGCCATTACCAAAGGCTCCATATCCTTATGATCGTCTTCATCAAAGATATAACAACATCAATTGGTCCAAACACTGTGTGTGGGTTGTAGTGTCCATGTCATAATCAAGTGCATTAGGCTTCAAACTCCACCAAGGGAATCATCAAGCATGTACTGGCTTCACGAACTTCACTTGAATTTCGCCAAGAGATTTTCCACATCAAAGTCCAATGTTTAAATCATTATCAAGTGCATCTCCAAGACTCAAACCATATCCAGGGCTCCTCAAGAATGCTTAAGTGGGTCCAAGATCCATCAAGTGCTTTAAGGGCTCATCAAGGGCTCCATCATGCCTCATTCATCATATATAACTACTTCATCATCGAGCAATGATAATCATCAACTCCTCATGGCAACCACACAAGAAGACCATGCTCTCCTCATGCTAATGGGATTTATCAAACATTATAAGTGCCATGGAAATGTTTCTTCAAGTGCAATGGGCTCCACAACCAAGAGCATCATTAAGTGGTTCCAAGAAGCATGTGTTTATCAACAAGGGCATCAAGGCACAATGCCTTCAACAAATGACCACAGAATGGGTCATTTGTACCACCTAGTACTCCCATGTCATCAACAACCACAACCTTTGTCATTAATGGCTTGTCATTAATGGCTTGTCATCAATGACAACTATGCTCAACAAGAAGCACCACTATCTATGAGCCATGTATCACTAATGGTGGGAACAGTACCTGATAATGCTGATATGAAAAAGAATTATGTACGATCTTCATTACTTTGTTTCTTGTGATGATGACCATCTTCCACATCAACTGTTGAAGCTTCATGCTTCCTCTTGTTTAAACAAAAACACTTGCTTGCATAATGACCATATTTCTTACACTTATAACATTGTATGTGTGATAAGTCCTTCTTCTTTTCCCTTTTCCTTTCCTTTCTTGGCATGAGTGAAAAAGGCTTGATTCTCCTCAACTTGAGGACCATGGAGTCTTTGTCTTGCTACAATCCTTATCTCTTCTTGAGTGCAGACTGCCCATAGGTTGTCAAATTGGGCAGCTCGGTTTGACCACTTATGGTTTGGATGAAAAACTCCCAAGATGGTGGAAGACCATTTAGAGTGGTCATGACAAGCTCCTTTTCTTCAATGTTATCTCCATTGGACCTTAGCTTGTCCCGAAGTTCGATGATCCTCATGAAATATGAGGCAATAGATTTGAACTTAATCATCTTCATATTTGACTGTTGGTTCCTCAATGTGAGAGTCACATTGATGCTACTATGTTCAAATAACTTCTTCAAGGTCTTGAACATCTTCCTAGTTGTCTTCTTTTCTGAGATTTGTGGAACCAAGTGATCTTCGATTGAATCCACCAGAATCCTTCTTGCTTTCGCATCACACTTCCTCCATTAGGACTCGTCTTCTTCCGCTTTTTTGTTCTGGAACTTTCTCGTTGACAAACTTCAAGAGATCATTTTCTTCTAGGATGAGAAGAACCCTATGCTTCCAGGATATGAAGTTTGTAGCCCCATCAAGACAATCTTCAACCTTCATTCCAATCATCTTGGCTACAGATCTAGCTAGAAACCCTAGCAGAAATTGGGTCAAAAACAAACTTTTGAATTTAGAGAAACTAATCACTGATAGATGCACCCTATCAAGGTGAGTTAAGGGAAGATGAGGTCAAGCCAAAACAGTGGTGGGAAGCCTCTAAAACTTGAAACCCTAATTTCTTCTTGTATTGTCCCATAGTAAAATATTGAAGCTTCTCCAATTTTAATTTTGCTTGGACCAAATCCCCTAAAGCAAAGTTTCCATAGTTCTTTTCCTGCTGAAGAAATGAGAGAAGGCCTTGGAAGGTCAAACCCTAGCTTCCGGCAATGGCTTCTTCTAGAACTGCTCTAATACCATGTTAGTTTTTACAAGATTATAACAGAATAACTTAATTGCAAATAAACAATAGGATCTCTAGAAGAAAGACAAAGCACAGAAGCAAAGAACACAAGAATTTATCCTGGGAAACCCAATCAAGAAAAACCTAGCAAACCTTCGTATAGAGATAATAGCCACTGAGGGCAAAGCGAAGAAGAAAGAGAGAGAAAATGTCTCTCTAAGATACAACCCCAGAAAACACTCTACATGACTACAGCAACGAACCTTTTCTGTTGGAGCAACTTGTTGTAAGTGAATGATAGAATGAGGAGGGGCGCCTCCTATTTATACTGATTTTCCAAGTGAAAATTTACTGAGGCCGACTTGACAGTTTGACTCGAGCCGACCTACCTTGGGGAAATACAAAATATTTTTTTTATTCTTTTCTTATGTATTCTTTCCCCAAGGTTTGCATTGATTCTTTTCTAGGGTTTACATGAGTAATTACATCAGTATAATCTCCCGTAGGAGGTACAAGGAAATACAATGCAAATACAATAAGAATAACTTCTAAATTTGCACAAATTCGAACACATCCTCCAAGGGAATTTAAACACTTGAAACAAGTCCTTACAAGTACCACTTCATGACAGATTGTATGGATGCCATCTGCATTCAACAGATTGCCCCAAACAGAATTGGCCTTCACAAGATTTCAAATGATGGTATATGCTATAGATAAGATCAGATAATTTTATTAATGTCTAACGAATGACCAAAAACTTAGGTCAATGGAACTAGTATATACATCCAATATGAGTACAATGTGGGAGTGCAAACATAGCGCCTAGAAGATAGAGTCCCTTACAATGTATAGAAGGCACCTTTATAGCTTGGGAATCTCATGACCTACTACCCCTAACTAGTCTTCCACACTACCTCAATTCTAGCAACTTCACATGCTTCCCTCACATTGAAGGGATCAGAGTGGTCAATTATGGCCTCACCAACCAAGAATTTATCCTCGTATCCAACATACTCCGTGCAAACGATGCCCTCCTTACCTTCTACATCAACACCTACCCAACCCCTCCACAATACACACACTATCCACTTCGACAAGGAGTATGCAAACTACTATACATCTCACCTTAATTAGTTAGTTACTCCCTCCCCTTTCCTGTTTATCATCCCTTGAAACCCCTTCTACCAAGTATAAGCTTCTCTTTAAATCCATTTGGGAGGCTGTAATTGACTCGTATCCTTAGTTCACTCAACATTTTTCACAGACCCCGATACTTGACTTTGCCCAATGAACTATTGGTTCAAATACCAGCGTAGATCCAAATCCTAGGCTCTATCAAGCGCCGAGATGGATCAAATCTCTCCAGGTGCAAACCTCTTCTTAGGTATCCATTGATTTGATTCAAACAGAAAGACACATTTTTTTATTATTTAAGGTCCACATATAATATTTTTATTATTAATACTTAATATTATTTATGGCTGACATATACTATTTTTTATTATTTTTTATTTTTTTATGAACAAACATTGCATAATTTCCCCACACATGGTTTTAAAACCATATGCAAGGCCCTCCTACAATCGTGGTTTATTTAGGAGGCCTTGCACATGGTATTAAAACCATTTGCAAGGCCCTCCAAAACCATGTACAATAAAACCATAAGTTGTTTAGGAGGCCTTGCACATGATTTAAAAACCATTTTCAAGGCCCTCCTACAATCGTGGGTTATTTAGGAGGCCTTGCACATGGTATTAAAACCATTTGCAAGGCCCTCCAAAACCATGTACAATAAAACCATGAGTTGTTTAGGAGGCCTTGCACATGGTATTAAAACCATTTGCAAGGCCCTCCAAAACCATGTACAATAAAACCATGAGTTGTTTAGTAGGCCTTGCACATGGTTTAAAAACCATGTGCAAAGCCACCTAAACCATGTACAATAAAACCATGGGTTGTTTAGAATGCTTTGTACATGGTTTAAAACCATGTGCAAGGACAACATTGTTTTGCGGATAATTCAATTTTGTGTTTTTTCTTGACCCACATATTTTTTTTACGAATAATTAAATTTTTACTTTTCTATTGTTTTGTTAGGTAGGAAGATTACAACATCTCCCCCATATTAGGATTTTTTTTTTTGGATAATTCAATTTTGTGTTTTTTTCTTGACTCACATATTTTTTTTAAGGATAATTAAATTTTTACTCTTTTATTGTTTTGTTAGGTAGGAAGAATCTTACAACATCTCTCCCATATTAGATTGTTTTTGTGGCGGACATTTATTTTGGCCTATTAGAAAATTAATTTTTTATTAATAAAAATAATTTTAAGAATGTGATATTTTTTATTA
>LPNX011135935.1:192703-274320 GCA_001517045.1 Pseudotsuga menziesii | reverse complement strand
CATAATATTCACTTTCACTATTATTTTTTGCCGACATGTTAGTAACGTTACATCACGTTACATCACGTGTCAAGATCTCCCCCATACTGGGCTGTAGAGCGCCTCTCGGCGCAACAAATGTAAACTCCACCACAAACATCTATGTTTCACTCTCATACATGAACCCCCTCATATTCCCAACATTAATAAGGAAGCTCATCATCCCTCTTTGAAAGTTTTTTGTTGCTTAGTGGACTTTAAAAGGGAGTTTGCCTCAATCACAAGAGAAGCCGTATTCCAAAGACCATGACATTGGCATTTCAAAGACCCTCCTAGTTGTCATTATTGAACTTTATGAGTGTGAATTCACGCTCACCTTTACACTACCCATAGCCTTCCAGACTTCATCATGAGTGCCACAAGGGGTTAAAAAGGGATGCCCTCTCCGACCGATGTTCTTCATGATTTACATTGATGAGTTGGACTCTTTTCTAAGGAAGCATATTCAAGAGGGGGATGCTTGTCTCATACATCATGTATTAATCTCTCTACTTTTTGTTGATGACATGATCCTCGTGGCCTCCTCACCTAAGGAAATACAAAGGCACTTTGACACATTATGGATTCATCACATGTTTGTGATCTTTGACAATTGACTGTCGACATGGGGAAACTTAAGACATAGGATTCGACAATTTTTTGCCTTCAAATTCAAAATTCACAGATTTTTTTACACCCAAATTTATTCAATGAAAATGTCAATTTCAAATCTAATTCAAATTTGAATCAAACACAATTTTCAAAGCGAATTAAATCACTTAAAATTTGGCTCAAATTTCCTAAAGCTCGTCATAAATGTGATCAAATTCATTTTTGGGGCTTGGGCAAGTAAACTCTACCATTACTTCTACTTCTCGCTAAACTCGATACTCATTCTAAATCGTGCTCGAATTTTAGAGTTTGAGACCGTTGTCGATGGTAAGTTGTGAGTCCATGACTGAAGTTTGAAGTGTGAGCAAACGAGCAAGGCTGCAATTACATTTCCATTTGCAATCTTGCAATTGCACTAGTGAGTAACAGTATTGTGAGTCAAGCTTCATGCACAACCGCCAGTGTGAGTGGATCGGTGAAGGCTAAAGTATGTTCATTCAACGAGTCGACACTCCACAATGGGCAGTAGCAAGCAAAGGTTGTGGCTACAAGCAACAACCACAACCCACAGGACGTCCACGCAAAGAGGAAATGGGATGCGTAGCTAGGGATCGATGGCCAAGGTAGCGGTTAATTAGTGAACGTGATTCAACTGTGCTTCTTCTCCTCCAAGCTCCAGGTTTGAGTCGTTTGATTGTTTTCCCTCTTTGGTCTACAATCTTTGGATCGCCACTTATCAAATTATAAATTTATAAATTGTTGTGATGAACTTGAGTCCTGATTGTTAGTTTGTCGATAATCCTCCTCACATGGTAGAAAAACCTCCCTATCACCCTATAATTTTATCTATGAAATTAAATGATCAATTAAATACAAAGTTGATGAATCTATTGCTGAAATGTTTTATGCACATGCATTTCCATTTAATGTGGCAAGAAGCCCATATTTAAAAACACAGTTAAAAAGATGGTTGATTTTGGAAAGGGGTATGTTGCTCATGGACCCTAGATTGTTTGTGATACGAAGACATCAAGATGAAGAGGTCATGCATGGACTTTATTAAGCTATTGACAAGATGCGTATGGTTGAATCTATTGCAACTTTGGTTAAATCCCAAATTAAAGCATACAAGTTACAAGAAAGGATATTTGGAACCATAGCAACAAATAAGGATAAGGCTTTGATTGCTCCAACAACATGTTAGGAGTTTTATGCATCAGGGTCCCCAAAATTGCAAAACTTTGCGATTTGTGACTTGAGCCAAGGATCAAGTGCATCAACTTGTGAAAGAAATTGGAATGCCTTTAGCCATATTCATTTCAAGAGAATAAATAGGTTGTAATCTGGAAAATTAGGAGATCTTGTTTATGTTCGCAGTAACTTGCAATTGGCTTTAAGCAATGTGGCTAAAGATGAGTCCAATTCTTCTATTCCATGGTTTGAGCCTATTCCAGATGCATTAGGAGATCAAGAAGATCTTGACATTAAGAGTGATGGATCTAATGGTGATCATGATTCTGATGATTTCATTCCCCCGAGTGCTCCTGATGATTTAGAGCTTTTTTATGTAACAAGTAGGCCACAAGAGCACGAAGAATAAAACTTTTGTTCTCATTCTAGAATTCTAGTTTCTTTTTGGGGTGCTAAATATTGTACAACATTTTAATATTATGTTTTATCATTTTATGGACATGTTTTTAAATTTTAAATTTCAAATTAGATGTGTTTTGAAATATATGTTTAATCATTCATGTTGCCATATTTTTATTTTTATTTATATGACAGTCAAGTTGATGTGTTCAATCTTTACAATTTAATGAGCATATTTAATTTTATTAAAAATTTGCATATATTTTTTAATTTCCAAATTGTAAAATATCTCAAACTTAATGTCTCTTGAACAAAGATTGCAATCGCTATGGTCCAACCTAGCTAGACACAATCTAAAAGATCGTCTCTTTCTTCTCCATTGTCTTCTTAGCTCATGGAAGCAAACAACAAGCAAAGGACGATCAACCTCATCAAAAGTCTTGAGGAGTAATGCTCTAAACATCAAGACGAACACCACTAGCCCAACTAAAAGATAAGTTCCAAGAGAACGTAGAGTCAAGAGATCCTAGAGTCAAGCTCCCCACAAAAAGAATTACTCACCAAATCAAGTCATGTAGGTAGCCTCCATCCAAAATTTCTTTCCCAAGGCCTTGGATGTTTGGAGATATGAGAACCCTCACCCTCGTGCTCTTTGGTCAGCGAAGCTCCCTTGGCCCTTATTACTCTCCAAATGACATCATATAACAATGCATCGACCCCTTTACAATGATTAACATATCCAATGAGGAGCTTACTTCTCAACCTCCTCACTTGCATTTGGCTTCTAGCACCAACAAACCTTGACATCCTCCCTTTTGTACTGAGCATAAACTCTTAGGGTTTTCGCATTTATAGCATTCTTCTTTTCTATGTACCTTGTAAATATATTATCTAGCTTCTTAGATTTTATCTATCTTATTGCCATTGATTTAGGAGTGGCATTCGCACTCCCGCTATGTATTTACAAGGGATGTACTTTTAAATCCCACTGACTTACTCAATGTAGTCAATCATTGGACAATAAAAAAAATTATGAAGATCCAAATGAACAAAACCCTAATGTTGTAGTGTCATTAAGAGTTTTTAAGTGCTTACAAGTGGCATGAGATGTTTCAAACATTTTTTAGACTTGAAAGTTATCTCCATCATTTGGTGCCACTATTGGCAAGATGTTGTCGATAATCCAACACAATTTCCACAGGGCCAAACTCATTAAGTCTACATCGCCCATTTGACACTAGGTACCATGCTCAAAACAAGGGCAAGTACTTTCAGAGTATCCCAAGGATTTATTTCCAAGGAAAAAAGGCTTATACAAAATAGTACTTAGGTTACAATCAATATAGAAATAATAAAAATAATAATAACTTTTAAACATGTACATAAAAAAAAATTATATGTTTGAACTTTGTACAGCTTGAGTGGGTCTAACGGTTAAGAACATGTGCTATCTCCTTGAAGGTTCCATGTTCAATCCCAAAAACGGTAGGATATGTCCATGTTTAAGCAAGTTCTTTGCAGATATTTGTGTGGGGCTTGCAAGGTACCAATAACCTCATTCTCGCTTACAGGCTTAAGAGTGGGACGATTTGTATTTCACAAGCGGACCTCAACGCCCAAAACTTTTAAGCCTGGTTGGTTAGCTCGAGTGGATGAGTGCTCTGCATTGCGAGGAAGAGGTCACGATATCAAGTCCCTAGGCTGATTACCTCTATGAATATAGTGGGCCTCACTTGATGTCCCTGTCGGGTTAGGTTGCCAAAACTACAACCAAATGGTTTACCACGGGTTACCATCCTCAAAATGAGGATAAGTGCTCGAAGGTTTCTCATGTTGTGTGTTTTGTTGAAAAATATAGATTTATGTATTCTCATATAATAAACCAAATGAAAAATTATAAGAAATTTAAAAAGTGGGCCTACTAAAATGAATATGTACAAGGAAGGATTACTGTAGTGAATTGGTGCAGATATGAAATGAAAACAAGACAGGTCGGAGTGCAAGAATACTGACAACCAATGAGAAACCATGCCCATTTAAAAATCCAATCCGTTGTAGTCCTTCCTTGTACACATACACAAATTGCAATTTGATTTTAGAGTTTCAATGCTGATTCAATGACAATCTTATACGCATTTGATAGAATATAAGCATGAAAATTCAAAAAAAACCAGTCCATTATAGACCTCCGTTGTACATAGTAACAATCTCTCTCTCTCACACACACACAGGGCAATTTGATTTTAGAGTTCAAGTGCAGATTCAATACAAATTTTACAAGCATTTGATACAATATAATTCTTCCACATGTATTTTGAAAATAATGTTTCTCCTATTATACATGAATAATCATTTAGAATCAATACATGTAACATCAAGTATCTTCTCTACAGCCCACATGTATGTAGTCTAGCAGAAAGTAGTGAGATATTCATACTTGTATCGACATTGAGACCCAGGTTCAAAACGCCCCGATGAGTGTGGATGAGGCCAGATGCAAGTCCTGTGTGAACTTGATAACAAAGGAATGCCATTTATGGCTTAGACACTTAGGAAAAAGTAGTCAGAGGATCAGATAAGAAAACGAGACAGGTGGGAAGGCATGAAGGATGATAACCAACAAGAAAGTATGCCCAGCAAGTAGTGACATAATCATACTTGTGTTAATATTAAGACCCAGGTTCAAACACACACACAACACCCCCACCCCCCACCCGCAATCAATGCAGATGAGGCTGGGTGCAAGTCCTGGGTGATTTTTATGACATACGAACGCCACTCATAGCATAGACACTTGGCCAAAGGACAGCTGTAAGCGGCATTTCCAAAAAGGAAAAAAGGAAATTGTTTGCATCAACATAAAAAAAACTTACTGATTAAACTAAATACTAAATGGCATAAACAGCAAACAACTGATGTCTGTAGTTGTAGAAATAAATTGCCTATAACGAGAAGCAAATGAATTGCAATCGTGGAGGATAATGATATCAATTGACAAAGACACTTTATTAAAACACCTTTGCTACATTGAACTGCAATTGACTACATTCATGTTGAAAATGGTATGGAATTCAATTCAGCCTGTTGGCAATCTCAATCTCAACCACATAAAACACCTTTACATCAAAAATCGTTATAGAATCACACACAACAAAACTGCAAGCATCTAATTTCAAATTGTCATCTGGATAGTATATACCTTGGAAACAGCCTCTCTATATAAACCATCCTCCAAATGGCTTGACAGGTCAGATAGTTGATGTTGCCACTCTGGTGTGAGCGGGAGCCGTTGAAGAAGTTGCAAGCTGAAATCAAATACAAAATTCAGCCATACAGTGAAGGAGTTCATCCAACATGTCAAGAAGTACAGTAGCATTTTCCTAATCGCACATGTTATCATGGTTAAAGGAAGAGATTAAAAATTTGAAAAATGAAGATATTGAATTGCATAGGATTGTCATTCTTTGATCCACATATGATAAACAAGTGTCTCTAACATGATTCAAAAATTTAGAATGGCATATGGCTTAACCTGACACAATAATAAAGAGAAAACACATTTCCCAAGGCTCAACAAAGAGGCAAAGGTCACTTGGCCCGCATGGGTGTGGCTCATTGGCGGTTCAGTTGTTATGAAGTCACTTGCTGTAAATTGGAGGTTATGAGATCAAATCCCACCCGGGTTTACCTGTGTCCCATGTCTTGCGGCGGGTGTNCCCCTAGTTAAAAAAAAAAAAAAAAAAAAAAAAGAAGAAAAAAAAAAAAAGAAGCAAAGGTCACTCAATAAGGCATCTGCCATTTTTCTCCACCAACAGAAGATAAGAAGACTTAAGGAAGCAAAGGCAGGTACATTTGTACATAACTATCTTAGCATAAATCTGGCATGACAACACAAGGTCTGTTTCATACCGAGCAACAAGAAACACTCAATACAGGTCAACTTATGGTGATCCTCCCTGGAGGTATTTGATAACTTACATTCTCTGCAAAATAAAATTCCGCACTGTATGCCAATCACTATCTGAATGCCATGACTTACGCAGGGCTACAATGTTTGAAGCTTGAGATGGTAAGCTACCTCCATTCTGCTGTGCCAAACCAGGTAGCTGCCCTGCAGCTTCACCGGAGACCTGTCCTGAAACATGTGCTTGAGCCTGCATCTTGCCTTGTTGTATTGCTATACCACTACTAAATTATTAACCCAAATTCTCGAAAAATCCACTTTGCAATACATATCTCCATCGTATATATGATTTTGCAATGCAAAATGAAAAGCAAGAAGCACATTTGATGCTTAGAAAAAAGCATGTAACACAATCCCTCAACCCTGTTGTTTCTATGGGAAAACCATTGCCATCTTTAGTGCCATGTTTTCATCATGAATGTGCATGTAAGCAAGTTTCCAGTCAACCTTTATAAGCATAATAGCATCCCCAAGCTTGAATTTCAGCATTATCTAGCACCATAGCTCTGACATAAAAATAACTGCATTTCATAAAAGTTGTATCAAATCTTCAATAATAATTGCTTCACAAATCTCTTCTTCAAAATGGTGCCAGGTAAACACAAAATACAAAGTCGAGATGGAAACATGCAGGATGTATTTTAAATCTAAAAACTCCAGGGAAAAAGAAAGAAGCCAGGGCACTAAACCATTATTTGAACAAATATTATAACTGCCGCATCATGTCATAATAGCATTTACAAGTGTTTATCACCCAAATGAGCCACGATATGTGAACATCTGCACTAAATTATAATAAAAATATACTATATAGCCTTACTTACAAACAATATTTAACTTGATTATTGATTTAAAGGCATGGGGCTATAGAAGAATGCCTCGTGCTGAAACGTTCTTCCCCTTACTCCAAGAATGGTATCCAGTGTGAACCAGATTCTGCAGAAGCTCAAGGCTTTGTCAACAATATACTCATTTAAGAGCTCAACATGTCACTTGTGGGAATTGAACATGGGTGGGAAGGATATCACTTCTTCTCACAAACACCCGGGCTAGACCAAATTGACAATTGTAAACGTTAAAAATTGCAACAAACAGCTTGTATATTCTCAGCCAAAAATTTGCTTCTGTTATAACTATGAAAAAATGCAACAAGATGTCAAACATGAACTGTGACAATTCTGAACAATATCTGTCCATCAAAGGAACTTAAGGGTACAGTAAATATGATAATGACTGAAACACCAGACAGAGAGTAGGGCAAAGAAACATACAATGAGTTTTGTATTTTGTTAAGATTAGAAAGCAGCCATTAAAAATAGGGTTTCAAATGCATCTATAGAATGAAAAAACTGTCTTGCCCTAATTCATATTACTGTTTCAAATGGAGCATAAAAAAATGATGCTCACCTAGTCACTGGTGAAAAACCAGTAAAGCAAATATTCAATTAAATAGACAAAACAAAATTAAATAAAAGACGCCTTTTTCCCATTTTGTGATTGCTGGGATATTCATAATTCTGCACAGTAAATACAAGGACAAAAGCAACAATAGGTATCAACTACAGCACCTACTAGGAGAAAAGTACATGGACGTAAAATCAGAGCTGTGGTATCTGCAGCCAACATGATACTGCCAAATACCACGTGCATTTAGCCAAGACCATGCAAACTTATGAAATAGCAACGAGACGAAAACCAGGAATTTCAGCACGGAAGCATGCAATAATGCTTTCGAGAGCAGGAAAAAGGCTCATTGACCAGCTCTCTTCTATGAACTTCTGCATTCAAATTCGGAACAGGAAGAAAAGGATTTGAAGGACACTGTAATCTCAAAATTGTACCTTCAGAAGGCCTATATATTAAAAGCTATTATTATTAGTTATTAATTAGACACATGGGATATCGATGGTCATGGTTGAAGGGAAATATTGAGATTGCCCTGAGAATTAGGGATTTAGCAAAAATATCAATAGGAAGAAAACCAGAATGAATGCTTAACGAAGCAATGTTTATGATAAATGAAACATAGCAAGTAGTACATTCCAAACAAATAAATCCGCGCTGTTAATAATACTATAAAAATTCTTATTTGCTATATTAAATAGACTATAAAATATAACCATGATTAGAGTACTTCTAAAACCAATGGTTAAAAGCTCTCAACTAGGGTTTCAAATAGGAGGGCTCCGAAACAAGCAATTCCCCAATTAAAATTGGAATATTTGCATACATTGCAAGAAAATACTTCTGCTACATTCACTGACTGGTATAAAGCCAGTAAACCGAAAATTAATATTTTATTTCGTTAAATCAGTAAATGCGTCTGTTTTCGTTTTTTTCCCTCTAGTAAATTCCTCGCTCTGATTAGCCAACAATGACAATTAACCCTGTAATTTTTAAAAACACTCGCCAAACCATACGTACCTTCATAGGTTCACTATCAATCAACCGCGGAACCTCCCAGAGGAGGGAAAAAACGCGATCGGAAAACCGCGCGGAATTCGTCTACCTCAGCTGCGGCCTCAGCAGAACCAATATAAAAACACTCGCAAACTAGCCAAAACCAAGGGAAATTGTGAAATGGGACAGGAAGTATGAAATTAAGGGCTTCCAGCACGTATTCGAACTGGTGGAATGGTAATTGAAGGAGAATTCACGGGCGGGGCGGTGGAATGGATTCACTCATATCGGTCATTTTTGCGCGGAGTTGTTCTGTGCACAAATTCTGCAAATTTCGCTACAGGGAAAAGAGGGTTTGAAGGATACTATAATCTAAAATTCTACCTGGATTTGGCCATTTAATATGAATTTAAGGGTTAATTGCTATGATTAATAATTAATTGGAGGCATGGATAAGGAATATAACATTCCGAATGTTATTGTTTATGTCCATTTTAAAATTATGGTTACTTTTAAATATATAAGTATCATATATGTGGATGTGATTGTTATATGTTCTTGATGTTATGTGGGTGTGGGTGTTATTGAGTTTTTTGAGTTTTTTGAGTTTTTTTATTAAGTCGATAGATGTTTTTATTTGAGATTTAGAGTGGATTACGGTTTATGTTTTTTCATCTACGAATAAGAATGACACAAGTGTACTGTCGAGATTGATTTTATGGTAGTCTTTTAAAATTTGAAATAAACAATTACTCGCACACCCACATAGTTTGTGGCTAGATCATGTCCTGTTGCGGCTGCAATTATCATCCCCAAAAAAAAATGATTTTTAGGGCCCCCTTTTCTTTTAGTTTTTTATAGAAGGATTGGAAAGTTTATCTTTGCTCACAAAGTTTTGTTTCATGAATTAAATTTTGGCAAAAAATAAGTTGTCTTCCTTATGCATCGGATGCACTCCTGAGAGTCTTTCCGACGTATCGGAAGCGTAGTTGTCTAGCTAGCCGACGCTCTTTGTCGAGCGTTTCCGAAGAGTCCTTCCAACATATTGGGTGCTCCCTAGCCTATTGTATCAGAAAACTTTTGTCGAAGGCTCTGGAGCCTAGTCTAGATCCTTTCCGACGCATCGGGTCGCCCGTGTCCTATCTTGTTCCGATATCCGCGGAAGTTTTGTTATGTTTCCGTTCGTCGCTTCGGCTGCTTCTTCCGAAGTGTTCCAAGAGCTTAATGATTTGTCTGGCAGGTGTTGCGGATGCAGAGTCCAAAGCGCATCCGATGTCTTCCCAAAGTTGGTTCCGATACCGGTGCGATGTTAGTTCCCTAGCTTGTCGATGGGTTGTTAAACGTTTTTAACCATCTCGGCGTCTTAGTTGTAAATCGCCCGATCTTTTCGATCCTATTCTTTATAAGTCACCTAAAGCCTTCGCGTCCACTAGAAAGATCGTCTACAACGTAAGTTTGGCACTATTTGTTTTCCCGTTCGAAGACTCTTCCTTTTTGTTCACCCACGTTCAAGCCTATAAAAGCCCGTAAAGGATTTTCTACGATCATTGTTTCACCTTATTGTTAGCCACTTGGAGCTGCGAAGCTGTCAGTGTCTGAGCAAATTGTTAGCCAGCAGGGATCGTGCTTGTCCAGGTCATTTTCAGAAGTTCCAGGTAGGATCTTATCACTTATCCCGTTACTTAGCATTTTTTTTTTTAGCAAGGCTTGGTGGGGGTAGGTTAGTTTCTTTACCGCGAGGGTATTTGAACGCTGCAGTCGGTATTTTATTGGGGGGTTTTGCCCTTGTTCAGTTAAGCCAAGGCTGTCGTTTCTCTCACCTGCCCTGGTTTTCTTTATCCGCAGCCGGCCATGAAATTTTCTCTGACATTCGTTGATAGAAACAGGGCAGTGGGCAAACGAGTGTTTCGCTGTCTGCACCACTCCCTCGTTTCCTAAATCAGATTATGGTAGAATTATAGCCGTTGGTCGGTCGGAGTAAGTTTTTTGTGCGATGTTGGGGGAGGGATTTTCTTTTGAATGTGAAAACCCTGTTTGCTCATTTAAAAGGATTAGCAGTTCGGGCATTTTCAAGGTTTTCCCAGCGATGGTATTGATATCAATTGATGTTGTAGTGGAAGCCCTAAGGCTTGCGCAGTAGAATTTTTCCTATGACTATGGTCGAACCACCTCTTGAAAGCTTAAGCTTTGTTGTTTATTTCCTCATAAAGCGCATTTTAGTTGGAAGCAAGACTGGTTGATATGCATTATAATGATTTGGTAAACATTCTGGTTAAAATCTACTCTTTTTTTTAGCATTGAGTTTATTAAATTACAGTTATGTCTTCGAAATGGATTTAATCTAACATGCTTTGGTATGATCAAAACAATCTCATCATCCATATAGCAACATGCCTCGGAAACAGAAGAAGAAGGTGTAGGCAGCAGACGAAGAACCAGAGATAGAAATCATAACTCGAGTCGAGATTATATATGAAGATACCAAAGCAGTCACAAGCATCAAACCTGAGTACAAATGGGGGGGAATATACCAAATGATTACTAGTCGAAGCGTCCCAGATGCCAGATTGGAGGATTTACCCATATATGTTAATATAGAAAGATCAGCAATCATGAAGGTTGCCACACGTTCAGAGCTTTTTCCATGTTCAGATGTAATAGGTTGGATCCTCCTGAGGGATGATGTGACAAGGATGATCTTGGCTAATACTGAAGGGCGGGGTTATGCTGCATATAGCCCAGCTTATGTAGCCATGGCCTACAAGTTACCAACGCCCCAGACCTATTTCATTGAAGGATGGTTGAAAGACCTTAATCTAGATGTTTTGGAAAATGTCAAAAGGATGATGATTCTCGAAAAGAATTTTCGTACAAGGCCATCTGGGGAGAATGAAACTGCAAGCCTTCGTACTCCCTACAAGTTGATAGCCTTGATGTTGAACAGGATATTTGGAAGAGCAAATGGAAATAATTTCAAATTGTTGGGTACCCATAATCTTCTTTGTGGCCACTGAAGGCACCATCTTCAACTGGGCAAATATAGTGTCTAACGGTTTGTTTACCTACATAAGTGAAGCATTAGGAGGAGACTCGTAGAAGAAATCAGAGTTTTGTATGAGCTCAGTTCTGATCGATTGTATTTTGTGCACACAGCCATTCCCAGCTCTGAAGTGCCAATGGGATAAGGCCAAGTCTCTTATATATGTTGCATATTGGGTGTTGTGAGCACACAAGTATTTCAGTCACTACAAGAGCATTTGTGAAGACTTCATCATGCCATTATACAGATTGATTTTCCTTGCTGAGTGTGATTGCATGTCTAAAGAGGCTTTGAAGGTTGTATAAGATAATGGGCATTATTACTTAACTGAAGAGGGCTTGTACACGAGGATGTTTGGCGGATCGAGGGCTCCTTCTCTTCTGCCAAAGTACGCTACATATTACATTATTCATAAGGAGGTAATAAGGCAGTTGTACATTGATGGAGTTGGTAACTTCTTGTTCAAACAAAAGAAGGTTGTGTATCCTTCAGCCCCGTTTTATATAGGGAGTTACAAGTTCTCCAAAGTGAAGAGTGCAGCAGAATTTGTAAAAGAGCTAGAATATTTTCACTTTGGCGAGATGAGTTTCCATAGGAATGACTCGGAAGATAAGGTTGCTAATTATTGTACTGCAGCAAGGGTGCATTTCGAATACCCAAACTTTTGGGATAAAGATGAAGAAATTTTCCGAAATGCTCACAATATGACAGCTTTGAGAAGGAGATTTATGCAGAAGATAACTATGGTTGGTGGAAAGGGGAAGGCTATTGAGCAACAGAAGAAGCAATAAGAGGAGGCTACCAAGAAAAGACAAGAGGAGGCACTCAGATTATCCCAAGAAGCAGAACAGTGGTTGGCAGTAGAATAAGAAGAAAAAAGAGAAGCCAAAGAGGAAGCCGAGAAAAGGTCCGCAGAAGAAGAAATTGGAAAAGGAATGAAGTAGAAGAAGCTTAGAAAAAGCAGAAAGAGAATGAGAGGTTGAGACTAGAGGTAGCTGATAAAGAAAAGGAACATGTAGAGAAAGCAGCTAAGGAGCTTCAACAAAAGGAGCAAGAGGAACAGGATTATGCAGACCGGGAGCAAACTCAGTCTTATGATGATCCAGTAGAATCCTCTATCCCACCCAATAGCACAGCAGAAGGAAATCCAGTTCCAACATTAGGGATTGACTAATCCCTTTTATTCCATCCCAAGAAGAAGAGGTAGCCGATCTGAATACCATCTTTTACGACAAAGCTAAAAAGAGAATTGTCAGAAGAACGAAGAAGAAAGTGGACACTAGAGAAAAGAAGGGAGTTATGGTGATTGAGAAGACAATTGTTCACGGTACTGACAAAGATCCGAGACTTATGGAAAGGACAGGCGTAGCCTCAGCCCTAGCTAATGAAGACAATGTTGATAAAATAATGACGGATTTGGAACAATCTCAAAAGAAGATTGCTCAAATGAAAGAAACTCTAAAAAAGGAAAGAAATGAAGGTCGAAGTTTGAAGAGAAAATATGAAGACCTGCTTAGTACGATTTAAGAGTCCAAGGCAGAATGCCAAACTTTATAGTCTGACAAGGATGCTTTAGTATTATCAGTGAACATCATTGAAGAAGAGAAGAAAGACATAGAGAAGCAGGTCATGGAAGCAATGCAGAAAGGGGATAAGACAAACAAAAGAGTAGAGTTGCTAGAAGCCCATAACCTTTTACTTACAGAACAATTGCAAGTGGCGGAGGAGAAACAGATGGACATCACTCCATTCAGAAATTTAGCCTCGATGTTACAAAAGGAGATAAATCAAGTTTTGCTGAATCTTGTAGAGGAAATGTATAAGGTTAAACAAATGGAGGACAGATTGAAAGAGATAAAGCTCGACTCAACACAATTCTGGAGAAGATTATTAGATGTGGTAGAGCTGGTAAGAAATCAGTTAGCATGGATAGAAACCCATTCAAACTTTCCAGCTGACATGCCTCAGAAATCAATAGGAGGTCTTAAGATGGAGACAGACATACTAAATTTTGGTTGTAGCAAAGTGGTCAGGTTAAACACCGTTGTTGAAAAAACTATTGAAAAGTGTGTTGAGTTTTACAAAGGCATACATCTAGTTCACAATCAATGCATGATTCTAATGGACACCCAATACCAAGTTTTCCTGATCAAGGGATAACATCTGAAGAAGTTGCAAGAGAGGCTGCAAAAGGGAGAGGAGAGCCTATCAAGACTCGAAGTTGTCAGTGAAAAAGATATCGAGACTTGGATTATATAAGCATCGGGTCACCAACTCAAGATAGAAGAAGCTTTGAGTCAGAGCACTCCCAAGATGAAGGAAATCGAATCCCAGTTGTCCAAGCATGAGGTGGCAGCTCGTGTTTTGGGACCTGCAGAGTACAAGGTCATCAGTGAGCAAGCACAAGCCTGGGGTGTTTTTATCAAGACACAAACTCAGCCCACTTAGTTTTGGCTTATTCACAAATTGAAAATTATGTAATATTTTGTAGTTATCTTTTTTCTAAGTGCATGCACTAGAAGACAATTTTTTGTAAAGGAAGAGTCGAGGGAGCCCAAAAGGCTAGAGGGAAACTCAGGAGTCTTTTTGTTTTGTATAAGCAGAGGTGAAATAGAGGTTAAAAGGGACCTTTTTCATGCTATCTTTTTATGAAGTTTATTGCAAGAAGAACTACTTCCTTTTATAATAAAGAAGTGATATTTTCTGCTAGAGAAGGCGCTGTGAAGCCTCAAATGCATGTTGTAGATTGGTTGAATGTCGAATTATTTATGTTTCAACTTTTTCTACAAACTGTGAGATCGTTATGACTTATGAATTATTTCCTTGTTATGAATTATTTCCTGTTAATTTTGTGAAACTTATGCAGAATATTGAGTAATGAATGTGTTAATTGACAATGAGCTATCTCTTTGTTTATCTTTCTACTTACACTCATGTATTCTGAATTATAAACGGCTATCTGTAATATTCTTTATGCATGTTCTACGGTACATTACTCATCTTAATATAATCTTGCTCCCTAGGGATAGGATAGATAGAACTAGTTAGCTTAGCCTAGTTGTTTTTTGTTTATGATTTGGAAGCGAAAGAGGTAAGACGAGAGGTAAGAACCTGCGCATCACATTGTAAACTCTTCGTTATCTCTATCGATTGCACTTAACTAGGCACTTGCATATCATATATAAAGATAAAAATTTTAAGAAATTCACTTAAGTGGTGGACCGAGCCGCATCCGGTAAGACAAGCTTTAACCGTTACTTGACCTAGGGTAGCTGGATGTAAACCAGACGGATTCCCCATACCAAACAATAACGAGCTAATTGGGAACGCTTATTGGGGAGAATGCCTACTGTTGTTACCTGAGATTTTCCAACCCTCAACAGTTTTTGGCGCTAGAAGGAGGGCCACCAATGCATGGCTGGCCGAGGAAATTCGTTTTCTCGAGAACACTCCACCGGTCACAGTTCTGAAACTAGTTTCCCTCAAAGACCTAGTCCTAAAGAAAAAGTCACAAAGTATCTCTATCTCATTGATAATGAGGTAGTTGATGATTTAAGGAGAATTACAAGGGCGTATGCAAAGAAGATTGGAGGATTACCCATTATTCCTGCTTTACCTATAAGAGAGTTTCGTAATAAGGACCGTCCTTACTGTGAGGATTCAGTGTTAGTAGAAGACTTTGAAGAGCTGGTAGAAACAACCTTGCAGGAAATTGTGCAACCCCTAAATCAGTTGGGACTAGATTCCCCTCACTACTCACCTTTTCGAGACCCCTGTCCTGTCTCCACCTCAATCTCCACTTAGAATCATGGCAAATGTGAATGCAAATCAACCTCCTCCACCACCTGCTTGGAGGGCTAGATCTCCTCTAAACCTTACCCATCTGTTGCATGCCATGCCTCAGAATTTCAACAAGTCATTGCCCAAGTTTGAACCAAATCAATGAATTCTTGTGGATGATCATTTGCAGAGTTTTTATCTAGCTTTAGAAGGTTTACAAGCAGCAGAGCACGAAGACGTAGTTTGCAGATTGTTCCCTCATACTCTCAAGGGGAAAGCAGCCTCATGGTATTTTTCCCTGCAGGCAAATTCAATTACAAATTGGAATACCTTTGAGAGATTGTTTAGAAACAAATATGGAATCCAGAGAACCCATGCCGCTTTAATGAAAGGGTTGATTGCCATAAGGAAAGAAAAGAAAGAAAGGGTCCATAACTTCACTCAGAGGTTTGATGTCTGCATGAATAACTTTGATGCAGCTACAAAACCTACCAAGAATGCCCTAATCGAGTATTACACCTCAGCTCTTGGTCCTAACCTAGCCATGTTTGTCAAAAGATCAGTTAAGCCCACCTTAGTGGATACTTATGAAGAAGCTGAGAAGGTAGAAGCCGAAATGGAAAGTATAGACCAATATCCTATACATACAGAAGAAAAACTTTTGGGAACAGAAAGCCTTTGTTGTCAACTAAGCCTAAAGATGAGCGGTCACAAGAATTAGATGGTGTGGTCAAAATGATGCAGAAACTTTCAAATAAAATAATTGACATGGAAAAAGAGAAGGAGGCCAAGAAGCTGTTCAAACCTTATTATAAAAAGAGAGATGATAATGGTCCATCCAAACCTCCCTCTCATAGTCCCTTAGCTATGAATTTAACAGAATTGGGAATGGACAACTTTTATACATTCCATAAGCATCCTCACTTTGAAAAAAATTGCCCATAGTGGATAAATTCTATGACTTTAGTGATGAACCAATTACTAGATTCCAAGTTAACAGAAACTGTGGATGAAAAAGAGAAAGTTCATGAACCAACAAAGGCCCAAGAAGAAGACACTTTGGTTTTATGGGATTGCGTATCCTTGTTTAATATAGAGGATGAAGATCTTAATGAGGAAGAAGAAATACCATAAACAAATGTTACAACAAGGAGTCAGAGCTCACTAAAAGAGGATAACATGATACTGCCCAAGATAAAGAAACTTTGGGAGAACATGAAAAAGATAAAAAAAAATACTCAAATCGTTAATATACCAGAGTTTGTCATCTCAAGCCAGAATCCCAAGGTAGTCAATGTTCCTGTGAAGTCTATAAAAGACAAAGTTGTGAATGTTAAGAAGAATTCCACTGAACATGAAATGGGATATGACATTATAAAAGATATTAAAAAGACCAAAGCAAACATCTCTTTGTTTGAAATGTGTAATCTGCCCCAACAAAAAGAAAAGATGTTGAAAGCACTTGAGACACCTATGAAAGAACCCCAGAATGATAACCATGTTGATGAAGAGATTGGTGAAGCAAGTATAGGAGGAAAGTCCAAATATAGAACTCCAGCATTCCACCTTACTTTTGAAATTTTCAATTACAAGGTGCATAACTGTTTGGTGGACTCTGGAGCATCAATAAATGCCATGCCACTTTTAGTTTGCAAGCAAATAAATGGTCAACCCAAGCCAACTACAGGTCAAGTTGTCCAATTAGATAGGACTGCAGTGAAAGTGGTAGGAGAAATGGAAGATGTCCTGATACATTTATCAGTAGATGAGAGGGTTTGCGAGTATATAGACATTGTGGTAGCATATATCCCAGACGCATATGGTTTGGTTTTGAGCCGGGATTGGTCAACAAAATTGGAGGGATATTTTGCCTCAGATTGGTCACATGTATGGTTACCTTATAAATGTTGCAAAATCAAATAAAGGTGTTAAGAGAACCTCAGATGAAACACAACGTAATGTAGTTGGAAGGGAAGAATGAACCAGTTAGTTCTGTTTTGGGAAACTATTTTCTTAAGCTTGAACCGGGAAATTATAAAGCTCAAGAAGCCAGTAACACATCAGATATCCAGCATGATCTCCTTTAGTTTTCACGGGCTGATAAGATTTATTGTAATATAGTAGAGTTAGTCTCGGATGTAGGTGGTAGTTCAATTTCAATAGGAGTATAACATTTTTGGATTCTTTATTTTGACGGTTCCAAAACCATGGAAGGATCAGGAGCTGGCTGTGTCCTGATGGATAAAATATATATATATTCTTTCTTGTAGATTAGAATTTGAGTGCACTAATAACACAGCTGAGTACGAAGCATTAGTCCAGGGACTTAAAAAGGCAATAGAATTAAAAGTAAAATATCTAAAAGTGTATGGAGATTCCAAAATCATTGTTAAACAAGTTCGAAACAAAATTCATTGCATATTACCACATTTGAAGGCTTATCAAAATGAAGTATAGGATTTATTAACAAATTTTGATGCATTCAATATCTCTTCAATTCCTAGAGTAAAAAATGCAGCAAGTGATTTGTTAGCTACTTCAGCTGCAAGACTGGTACCTACGAATAACAAATGTTCAATTAAATTGCTTTTCAGGCATTCCGTTCTAGACAATATCATCAATCTGAGGGTGTTTGATGATGATCAAAAAATCTTGGAATGTCTAATGAAAGGTGATACATTCAAAGGAGCCATAATAGATGATGAAGAGCATCAATCAAACCTTCATAATTGAAATTTTATTCCTAAAGGGGTCAGGACACTAGAACAAATGTTCGATCTAGAAACCAAGTTTAGAAGACCAGTAAATGTTAAGACACACAGTTCGTCTCTGCAATTTGAGCTACTAAATCTAGGGTCAAAGGCTAATCCCAAATATGTGAACCTGGGGAAGTGTTGTTTACCCAAGGAGAGGAGCAAATTCATCAGTTTGTTCAGACAGTACAAATATGTATTTGCTTGGACATATGAAGACCTCAAAACTTATGACACCAAAATTATACAGCATGTCATCCCAATCAAAGTTGGAGTCAAGCCTTATCAACAGCCTCTGAGAAAGATGCACCCAAAACTAGAACCTCTAATTCAAAGTGAGGTGAAAAAGCTTCTTGATGCTAAGATCATATTCAAGGTTAGACATTCAGAATGGGTTTCAAATTTGGTGCCAGTATGAAAGAAGTCTGGAGAGATCAGACTTTGTGTTGATTTAAGGAATTTAAAACATGCATCTAATAAAGACAATTACCCTGTCCCACCCATGGAACATATATTACAAATGGTATCAGGTTCTGAGTTGTTTTCTCTGTTAGATGGATTCTCAGGCTATAACCAAGTGCTAGTAGCAGAGGAAGACAGACTCAAGACTACCTTCAGAACCAAGTGGGGGAATTTTGCATATAGAAGAATGCCCTTTGGACTCATTAACGTTGGAGCAACTTTCCAAAGGGCTATGGATATAGATTTATGCAGTTTGGTTAGCCAGAGTGTTGTAGTCTATTGGGATGATGTCACAATATTTTCTAAGAAGAGAGAAGAACATGTGTTTCATTTGAAACAGATTTTTGAACGTTGTAGAAAATATGGCATTTCTTTAAATCCTAAAAAATGTGTGTTCGTTGTTACAAAATGAAAGCTATTGGGTCACGTTATCTCGAAAAAGGGATCTTAATAGAGCCATAGGGAATTAAAGCAATAGAATAGATCCCTTTACCCCATAATAAAAAGGGTATGCAGTATTTTATGGGGACAATAAATTTTGTGCGAAGGTTTGTGCCAGACTTTGCTCAAATAGTCAAACCTTTGCAACAAATGGTCAAGCAAAGTGTTCAATTCAAGTGGAATGATTCAGAGAAGGATGCATTTAACAAGATCAAGACATCGATAGCTCATGCACCATCCCTTAAAAGCCCCAACTTTGAAAAGGATTTCATCTTGTACACTTTTGCTTCTGACGATTCATTAACAACGGTGATTACACAGAAAGAAGAGGGGGGAGAGGAGTACCAAATATTGTTTATGAGCACTAGTTTGTAAGGGGCTGAATTGAATGATCCCACAGTTGATAAGAAATCTTATGTAGTTTTTAAAGCGGTGAAGCAATTCAGACCGTATATACTAAAGAACCGTACCAAAGTGATAGTTCCACACCCAACAGTTCAATCTCTTTTTGTACAGAAAGAGTTAGGAGAAAGAAGAGGTAACTGGGTAATGGCCTTACAAGAGTACAACCTAGAATTCAAACCAACAACCATAGTCAAAGGGCAAGGGCTTTGCAAATTGATGGCTGAGAGTCAAGACAATGAAGATAACAATTGGGATAATGAAGCTGGATTACACATGGTGGATGTATGTCCTTTATTTACAACTCTAGAATCCTGGTACATAGACTTGGTTCATTATCTTCAAGAGGGATACTTGCTTGAACATTGGAATCCCAAGCAAAGGAGAGCATTATGCTTAAAATCAGCCTTATACCAGATTATTGATGGAGTGTTGTTTAGGAAAAACTATGATGGAGTGCTTCTTAGATGCTTGGAACACGAAGATGCAACTAAGGTTGCGATAGAGCTACATGATGGACCTGTTGGAGGTCATTTCTCAAGAGATACAACAACAAACAAGATTTTGTGATCCGGGTATTACTGGCCGACTTTGTTTAAAGATGTTCACGCTCATGTTAGGAAATGTGATTCTTGTCAAAGGAGCGGTGGAAGACAAGCAAAGGCAGCAGGACCATTAAAGTCAGTTATTATTTTAGAACCATTCAAGCAATAGGGGATTGACATTATCTGAGAGATCAATACAAATTCTTCATTGCAGCACAAGTACATCTTGACAGCAACAAACTAATTCACCAGATGGGTAGAATCCATCCCATTACGAAAAGTGAATAGAAATGCGGTTATGGATTTCTTGCAAGATCATATTATGACCAGGTTTGGGGTTCCAATTTCCCTGGCTTTTTATAATGCTTCATATTTTTCATCTATTAAACTGACTGCATTTGCAAATGAGAAAGGGATTAAATTACATTATTCTGCTAATTATTATCCACAAGGTAATTGTCTAGCAGAATCTACAAATAAAAATCTCTTTAGGATTCTGAAGAAAACAATCATATAAAATCAAAGAAGTTGGGACATAACTCTCCCTAATACATTATGGGTCGATCAAGTCACGCCAAATAATTCCTTAGGTGTGTCACCATATACTCTAGTCTATGGGAAAGAATCTATCCTGCCTCCCAATATTCTGTTGCCATCCTCTCAACTAGCCCAAGCGTCTAGAGGAACTGACAATGAAGTTCTGCAAATCTGAATCAATAATCTGCTAAAGTTGGAGGAGTCTAGATCCAAATCGAGAGAAAGGTTTAAGCATCAACAGGAAATGGTGAAGAGATGGTTTGATAAGCACAAAGCCGGAAAGAAGGAATTTGAAGTAGGTGATTTGGTTCTTAAATGGGATCACCCGCATGATGAGAAGGGAAATCACACTAAATTTTAGCAATTATGGATAGGCCCTCTTCATATTGCAGAGAAGTTAGGCCCCTAAACCTATAAATTGCAAGATTTACAGAGGTGGGAAGAGAACTTGCTAGTCAACGGTTTAGCTCGCAAGCCATATTTTTCTTAATGCTTTTTGAGTTTTCTTTGTACATAAATAAAACTTTTGACTGTTTTCAGTTTTTTCTTAGATTAGTTCTCCTTGTTTTACATTTTTTTATTATGTCTGCTTTATTTTTATGTTTTAAATAATCTAGCACAACCTTTGGTTTTGGCGTTCATCAAAGTTCTGGATAAACTAAAAATATTTTGACCAAAGACTGCTTGCTATTTGTACATACATCATGCTTAAGGATCCTTTAAGATTAGCATATTATCTAAATAGATTATGAACACATTGAAGTCCTGTTTAATCCTTGTAAAATAACTAAGGTCAGAAAAGTCCAGAATACTATTCTGAGGCTCCATTCACTTCACACTAAAGTCTATCCTAAGAAGCTAACAGCAAAAGACCCATGGAGAGGAAATGGGGTGAGCAATTATATGGTATTTAAATGATCCCATGCCACAAAAGAAAGCCAAAAGGCTAGAAGAGACGAGTCTCCCAAAAAGAAAGCATACGTCAAAAGGACATACTAAATAAAATTAGTTTGGATAAGATTGCTCAAAGGTTCTTTTCCGTCCATGAGTTGAAAACAAAATATCTCTCACACAAAAGGACACTATGGATGGAAGAACCTAAACCAAATTTTAGACAGAAAGCAATTCGGGAGGACTCAACAGGACAAAAGTCCAAAAGCATCAAAATAATGCAAAATGGCATGGGAATGAGGAACAAATGAATATATCTGTTCATAATCTATTACAATCTTGTGGTGTCTAAGTTGGAAGCTATCCAAAGGCAAAAGTAAAATAAACTTCATATTATGGCCTCATAAGAGTTATCGAGACTATGAAATCCTGGTTCTCTTATCCCATTGGACCATAATCAATGTTAAAAGTTCATAAATCTTGTATTCTAGAAAATCTGGGCATCTTAAAGGAATCTGATAAAATGGTCTAACATGATACTTTAAAGTAGTGGTTGTTTCAAAAGTCAGTTGTTTAGAGATCTGTGTTTGCCAGTTAGTCGCCAATTGTTGCGGCTGCAACTATCATCCCTTTTTTTTAAATTTTTAGGGCCCCCTTTTTTTTAGTTTTTTTTAGAAGGATTGGAAGGTTTATCTTTGCTCACAAAGTTTTGTTTCATGACTTAAATTTTGGCAAAAAAGAAGTTGTCTTCCTTATGCATCAGATGCACTCCTTAGAGTCTTTCTAACGTATCAGAAGCGTAGTTGTCTAGCCAGTCGATATTCTTTGTCGAGCGTTTTCGAAGAGTCCTTCCGACGTATCAGGTGTTCCCTAGCCGATTGTATCGGAAAACTTTTGCCGAAGGATCCAAAGCCTAGTCCAGATCCTTTCCGACGCATGAGGTTGCCCGTGGCCTATCTTGTTCCGATATCCACAGAAGTTTTGTTATGTTACCGTCCACCGCGCTGGCTGCTTCTTCCGAAGTGTTTCGAGATATTAGTGATTTGTCTGGCTGGCATTGCGGATGCGGAGTCCAAAGCGCATCCGATGTCTTCCTAAAGTTGGTTTCGATACTGGTGCGATGTTAGTTTTCTGGCCTGCCGATGGGTTGTTAAACATTTTTTACCATCTCGTCATTTTAGTTGTAAACCACTCAATCTTTTCGAGCCTGTTCTTTATAAGCCACCCAAAGCCTTCACGCCTGCTAGTTAGATCGTCTCCGACGTAAGTTTGGCGCTATTTGTTTTCCCATTCGAAGACTCTTCCTTTTTGTTCACCCGCATTCAAGCCTATAAAAGCTCGTAAAGGATTTTCTACGGTCGTTGTTTCACCTTATTGTTAGCTGCAGAGCTGTCAGTGTCTGAGTGAATTGTTAGCCAGCAGGGACCGTGCTTGTCCAGGTCATTTTCAGAAGTTACAGGTAGGATCTTATCACTTATCCCGTTACTTAGCATTTTTTTAGCAAGGCTTGGTGGGGGCAGGTTAGTTTGTTTGCCGCGGGGGTATTTGAACGTTGCAGTCGGTATTTTATTGGGGGTTTTTGCCCTTGTTCAGTTAAGCCAAGGCTGCCATTTCTCTCACCTACCTTGGTTTTCTTTATCCGCAGTCAGCCATGAAATTTTCTCTGACATTCGTTGATAGAAACAGGGCAGTGGGCAGATGAGTGTTTCGTCGTCTACACCACTCCCTCGTTTCCTAAATCAGATTATGACAGAATTACGACCGTTGGTCTATTGGAGTAAGTTTTTTGTGGGATGCCGAGGGAGGGATTTTCTTCTTAAGGTGAAAACCTTGTTTGTTCATTTAAAAGGATTAGTAGTCCGAGCGTTTTCGGGGTTTTCCCGACGGTGGTATTGATATCGATTGATGCCATGGTGGAAGCCCTAGGGCTTGCGCAGTAGAATTTTGCCTGTGACTTGTGGTCAAACCAACTCTTGAAAGCTTAAGCTTTATTGTTTATTTCCTCATAAAGCACATTTTAGTTGGAAGAAAGACTGGTTGATATGCATTATAATGATTTGGTAAATGTTTTGGTTAAAATCGGCTCTTTGTTTTAGTATTGAGTTTATTAAATTATAGTTATGTGTTCGAAATGGATTTAATCTAAAATGCTTTGGTATGATCAAAATCGTCTCATCAACCATATAGCAACATGCCTAGGAAACAGAAGAAGAAGGTGCAGGCAGCAGACGAAGAACCATAGATAGAAATTATAACCTGAGTTGAGGTTATATATGAAGATACCAAAGTAGTCACGGGTATCGAACCTGATTACAAATGGGGAGGAAAATACCAAATGATTACTAGTCGAAGCATCCCAGATGTCGGATTTGAGGATTTACCCATATATGCTAATATAGAAAGATCAACAATCATGAAGGTTTCCACATGTCCAAAGCTTTTTCCATGTTCAAAGGTAATAGGCTGGATCCTCTCGAGGGATGATGTTACAAGGATGATCTTGGATAATACTGAAGGGCATGGTTATGCTTCTTATAGCCCAGCTTATGTAGCCATCGCCTACAAGTTACCAACACACTAGACCTATTTAACTAAAGGATGGTTGAAATACCTTAATCTAGATGTTTTGGAAAATGTCAAAATGATGATGATTCCTAGCAAGAATTTTTGTACACGACCTTCCTGGGAGTATGAAACTGCGAACCTTCATACTCCCTACAGGTTGATAGAGTTGATGTTGAACAGGATATTTGGAAGAGAAAATGGAAAGAATTTCAAACTGAGTTGGGTACCTGTAATCTTCTTTGTGGCCACTCAAGGCACCATCTTCAACTGGGTAAATATAGTGTCTAACAGTTGTTTTCCTGCATATGTGCAGCACTGGGAGGAGTCTTGCAGAAAAAATCAGAGTTCTATATGAGCTCAGTTATGATCGATTGTATTTTGTGCACACAGCCATTCTCATATTTGAAGTGCCAATGGGATAAGGCCAAGTCTCTTATATATGCTGCATATCAGGTGTTGTGGGCACACAAGTATTTCAGTCACTACAAGAGTATTTGTGAAGGCTTCATCATGCCATTATACATATTGATTTTCCTTGTTGAGTGTGATTGCATGTCCGAAGAGGCTTTGAAGGTTGTACAACATAATGGGCATTATTACTTGACTGAGGAGGGCTTGTATTTGAGGATGTTTGGCGGATCGAGGGCTCCTTCTCTTCTGCCAAAGTACGCTACAGATTACGTTATTCATAAGGAGGTATTAAGGCAATTGTACATTAATGGAGTTGGTAACTTCTTGTTTGAACAAAAGAAGGTTGTGTATCCTCCATCCCTATTTTATATAGGGAGTTACAAGTTCTCCAAAGTGAAGAGTGCAACAGAATTTGTAAAAGAGCTAGAATATTTTCACTTTGGCGAGATGAGTTTCCATAGGAATGACTCGGAAGATAAGGTTGCTAATTATTGTACTGCAGCAGGGGTGCATTTTGAATACGCAAACGTTTGGGATAAAGATGAAGAAATTTTCTGAAATGCTCGCAATATGACAACTTTGAGAAGGAGATTTAAGCAGAAGATAACTACGGTCGTTGGAAAGGGGAAGGCTAATGAGCAACAGAAGAAGCAAGAAGAGGAGGCTGCCAAGAAAAGACAAGAGGAGGCACTCAGATTATCCCAAGAAGCAGAACAGTGGTTGGTAGCAGAAGAAGAAGAAAAAAGAAAGGCCAAAGAGGAAGCCGAGAAAAGGTCAGCATAAGAAGAAATTGCGAAAAGGAATGAAGCGGAAGAAGCTCAGAAAAAGCAGAAAGAGAATGAGAGGTTAATACTAGAGGCAACTGATAAAGAAAAGGAACACGCAGAGAAAGCAATTGAGGAGCTTCAACAAAAGGAGCAAGAGGAACAAGATTATGCAGACCGGGAGCAAAATCAGTCTTATGATGATCCGGTAGAATCCTCTGTCCCATCCAGTAGCATAGCAGAACGAAATCCAATTCCAACATTAGGGATTGAATTAATCCCTTTTATTCCATCCCAATAAGAAGAGGTGGCCGATCTGAATACCATATTTTACGACAAAGCTAAAAAGAGAATTGTCAGAAGAACGGAGAAGAAAGTGGACACTGGAGAAAAGAAGGGAGTTATGGTAACTAAGAAGACAATTGTTCACGGTACTGACAAAAATCCGAGACTTATGGCAAGGGCAGGCGTAGCCTCAGCCCTGGCTAATTAAGACAATGTTGATAAAATAATGACGGATTTTGGAACAATCTCAAAAGAAGATTGCTCAAATGAAAGAAACTCTAAAAAGGGAAAGAAATGAAGGTCGAAGTCTGAAGAGAAAATATGAAGACATGCTTAGTATGATTGTAGAGTCCAAGGTAGAATGCCAAAATTTACAGTCCGACAAGGATGCTTTAGTATTATCAGTGAACATCATTGAAGAAGAGAAGAAAGATCTAGAGAAACAGGTCATGGAAGCAATGCAGAAAGGGGATACGACAAACAAAAGAGTAGATGAGCTAGAATCCTAGAACCTTTTACTTAAAGAACAATTGCAAGTGGCAGAGGAGAAACAGATGAACATCACTCCATTCAAAAATTTAGCCTCGATGTTACAAAAGGAGATAAATCAGGTTTTGCTAAATCTTGCAGAGGAAATGTATAAGGTTAAACAAATGGAGGACAGATTGAAAGAGATAAAGCTCGGCTCAACACAATTCCGTAGAAGATTATCATATGTGGTAGAGCTGGTAAAAAATCAGTTAGCATGGATAGAAACCCATTCAAATTTTCCAGCTGACATGCCTCAGAAATCAGTAGGAGGTCTTAAGATGGAGATAGCCATGCTAAATTTTGGTTGTAGAACATCGGTCAGGTTAAACACCGCTATTGAAAAAACTATTGAAAAGTGTGCTGAGTTTTACAAAGGCATACATCTAGTTCATAATCAGTGCATGATTCTAACGGACACCCCGGATCAAGTTTTCCTGGTCAAGGGAGAACATCTGCAGAAGTTGAAAGAGAGGCTGCAAAAGGGAGAGGAGAGCCTGTCAAGACTCGAAGTTGTTAGTGAAAAAGATATCGAGATTTGGATTATACAAGCATCAGGTCACCAACTCAAGATAGAAGAAGCTTTGAGTCAGAGTACTCCCAAGATGAAGGAAATCGAATCCCAGCTGTCAAAGCATGAGGTTGCAGTTCGTGTATTGGAACCTGCAGAGTACAAGGTCATCAGTGAACAAGCACAAGCTTAGGGTGTTTTTATCAAGACACAAACTGGGCCCACTTAGTTTTGGCTTATTCACAAATTGAAAATTATGAAATATTTTGTATTTATCTTTTTTCTAAGTGCATGCACTAGAAGACAAATTTTTGTAAAGGAAGAGTCGAGGGACCCCAAAAGGCTAGGGGGCAACTCATAAGTCTTTTTGTTTTTGTATAAGTAGAGGTGAAATAGAGGTTAAAATGGACCTTTTTCATGCTATCTTTTTGTGAAGTTTATTGTAAGAATAACTACTTTCTTTTATAATAAAGAAGTCATATTTTTTGCTGGAGAAGGCGTTCTGAAGTCTCAAATGCATGATGTAGATTGGTTGAATGTCGAATTATTTCTGTTTCAGCTTTTTCTACAAACTGTGAGATCGTTGTGAATTATGAATTATTTCCTTGTTATGAATGATTTCTTGTTAATTTTGTGAAACTTATGCACTATATTGAGTAATGAATGTGTTAACTGACAATGAGCTATCTCTTCGTTTATCTTTCTACTTACACTCATGTATTTTGAATTATAAACGACTATCTTTAATATTCTTTATGCATGTTGTATGGTACATTACTCATCTTAATATAATCTTGCTCCCTAGGGATAGGATCAATAGAAATAGTTAGCTTAGCCTAGTTGTTTTTCGTTTATGATTTAGAAGCGAAAGAGGTAAGATGATAGGTAAGAACCTGCGGATCACATTGTGAACTCTTGGTTATCTCTATCGTTTGCACTTAACTAGGCACTTGCATATCATATATAAAGATAGAATTTAAAAAAAATACACTTAAGCCATGGACCGAGCCGCAACTGGTAAAACAAGCCTTAACCGTTACTTGACCTACGGTAGCCGGATCGTAAACCGGACGGATTCCCCATACCAAACAATAACGAGCTAATTGGGGAGAATCCCTATTGTTGTTACCTGGGATTTTCAAGGCCTCAACACGTACATAGGGATCAACTGGTTGAGACATAGTTATGGAATGGAAAATATTTTTGTATTCCTCATATTTTTGTATTCCTTCGCGCGTGGGAGACATCCAGCTTGTCACTTCGGCTCCTATGACATGGGCTGGCGACGACCTGTCCTCTTTGTAGCCTTCATAGCTCTGCAACAAAATTCAATGCGTGCAGGTACCATGGCAGCTAGGCATATGGTTTTGAGTGCCATCACGATTTATTTTGGCTTGGCTTGGAGCATTCCTCGGCTCTCTGAGTGTTTGGATGCTCTTTGTGTCTTTGTGTCTGGTTCTCTGTGTATTTGGTTAATTCTCAGCATTCCCCAGCCTGTTGATTTCAGAAAAGTGTGGTTTAAGCTGGTCTCCATGTCGCGTCAGAGAGGAATGCCGAGGAGGGCTAGCTCCAGCAGAGGAAAAACCCAATGAGGCTGTAGGTTTTAGGTCTTAGTTGATTATGAACCTCATATCTCTCCTCGTGTCCATGTTCTAGTGGAAGTTTTAGAGGGTCGTGTCCTTAACCAGAAGCTAGCGACAGGTGAGGATGGCAGCTAGATCAACCATTACTGGCTCATGAAAAATATGCTTTGCAACCTTGCTAAGGGCATGCTCAGTAATTGGACTAATGTCCAGGACGCTGTCCAAACCATGAAAACCAGAATTGTTGAGATGAATGATCAGCTCATGGTGATGGAGAACTCATTTGCATGGAAGGGAACTGCAGGCATATCTGGGCACAGGGGTCTGAATGATGGTGGACATGACTGGGGTGGCGGTGGCAGCGGTATTGCAATGGGGGGCTTGGTTCTTTCCAGTCATGGAGGTAGCAAGAGCGCGACTGGTTGCACAACCACGGCCCCTCACGCTTAGCCTTTTTCCCATCCCCTCGACACTCAAGCTACTCTTCAAGAGCTTGAAGGAAATGTCAGCCTAGCAGCCCGACCAACGACAATATCCACCTTCACTAGCTCTAGAAGCCGCCACCAACTCGCTTACCGAGTCGCAAGAAGAAAGATGGGCTTGCCCCATCATTGAAGAAATTCCACGAACTTAATGTTTGCTCCTCCTAGCAGCAGCAAAGATCCCACGTCCCAAGTTTTTTGTTCAGGAAAAAAGTGTCAAATTTGTCACTGGCTGTTTTCAATTTTGAACTCTGCATCTATGTCTACTTTCATGTTTGCTTTGGAAAACTATGTCTATGCTCAAGTCTATGCTTATGTCTGCTTTACTTTGGAATACTGTAATTATGTCTCAGTCTGGGCCCTAGGTCATTACTTTTAGTCATGAACACCAACGTCGCAAGTTCTCTTAGACGACCTGTTTTTTAAAGGTTTCGAGGGTGGCTTCACCTCCTAAGACCTTCACTTGCATGGATGAATTATGTAATTTTTTCCTCTGTATTATAATAGATCTGTGCAACTTACAAAAAAAAAAACTATATTAATAAGATTAGTATTTTTTTGGCCAGGTCGAAGGCATATATTTGACACATTGATAATGTTTTTTTCCTAAAGAACGTGTCAATTACTTATATATAATAGTTAATCTAATATAACAACCAGTTAACTTATGGTTGTTAAGCTCATAGTTGTATCATCATCGGAGCTAAGATAATAGTTGTATCTAATAGTTAATTTAAAGTTTAATATAAAAGCTATTGCAGTTAATATAACAACTATGAGTTATCTCGACTCCTAACTTCTAAATGGAGTTTGACTAAGCCTTGTGCACATTAACTTGATTCCCAATTGCTAGATGGAGTTCAACTATCACATGAGCAACACATTACCATGCCATTGAGTGCAGTTATCACATGAGTTAAGAGGAATTTATTAGGAGTTTGACTGTCACACGAACTGCACATTACTTCAACTCCTAACTGTAAAAAATAGTTTGATTAAACCTTGTGCACATTGGCTCGACTTCCAGCTACTAAATGGAGTTCCACTGTCACATCGATTGTACACATTACCATGCCATTAAGTTAAGTTATCACATGAGTTTTTTTTTATATAATTGTTAATTATGAATTTTGAATGACGCCCATAGAAGCAATCTGGACAGTACATTTGACTCATTCTCGTCCATATATGAAAAAGCATAGATGGTAGTCCACCCCAAAATTGTAAGATATATACGCCTATCGTCGTAATAAAAAAAAGAATATAAAAGTTAATTGGTAGCTAGCGGGTTAATGGATAACTGGTAGCAATGCATGGATAACTCATAGTTAATGAATGGATAACCAACAACTCATGGCAGATAACTAGAAGAATGTGAGATCAAAAGAAAAAGAATATAAAAATAACTGAGAGTTGATAAATGGATAACTGGAAGAATGTTGATGATAACATGTAGCTAGGCATGGATAACTCATAGTTGAATTCGTTTAACTAGAAGAATATGGCAAATAAAAAAATATTTCCAAACTGTCTTCCATTCCATAACTATTTTTTAACCATTTGATCCTCATCAACGCCACAGACTATGTAGGTATGATTGTTAAATATTATTTTGATATAGATGTTAGGGTTGGTGTTGATGTTATAGGTTGTGATATAAATGTTGCTATGCTTATTGTTATTATTAATTAAATTTGATTGAAATAAATTGTAGTTATCAATTAGTCAAATATATTTTAATGGCCAAAGTTGACTATAAATCAAACATATTTCAATGATAATATTTGTCCACAACATTAATAAATAAAATTTATATCTAAATAATAATAATATAATTAATAGAAACACACTTCTTAACACGATCATCCTTTACAATATTTCAATACATATGCTACGAGATATTAATATTTTTATAAGTTGCCATCTTTAATCATTAAACCTTAAGATTATAACATAGTATGATTCAAATACATTGACACATTTTTTAGGGCAAACACGCTATGATTCTAAATATTATATAGCCTTTAATTTCTACAATTTTCTAACCAAAACTTCAAAAGAGTTGTTGGAATCGCATATATGAGTTGTTGAGATTACATAATCAAGGGGCAATAGGGTATTTCAAGGTGTTGAGCCTATTTTTTGTATTAAAAAATGCAATTTTAATAATGAAAATTTACAGTTGCTCAAAGATTGTATAATTGTATTCCAATGATGATGGTCGGAAAATATCTTAGTTGTATAACATTTTGAGTATCACCTTAACAGTTAGAGTATCAATTGGGTCCAACTTAGGTGGTTGAGAGGAAGCACTACTAGCCTCCCCACTCATGTTCAAATCCCACTTGTGACGTGTCCACTCTTCATGAGCCAATTGCTGATTGAGACAATCCATGAGCAATGACGAATATCTCACTCTTGCCTACATGTTGGAAAGTGAGGTGTTTGATTACATGCAAATCAAATGAATAGAATGAAAATTTCCATAGTTGATCATATTAGAGGCTAATTTATAGAATAAATGTGTGATAAAACTTTGAGACCGGCGTATCAAGTGGAAACTACACCCATCTTTAGGGATTGCATAAGAGATCAAGAACGAATAAAGAGGTTGGGAATCTTTGGTATTAATATACACTTGATAGAAATATGATTGTAAATGATGGAATACCAAAGATCTCCAATCTCTCTATTAATTCTTGAGATCTTATGCGATCCCTGAAGATGGGTGGAGTGTTGTTAATACCAAAAATTGTCCACATAGCTCTCTATGGTCCAAACCATAACTATACATCATAATCCCACCATTATTCCCTCCATTCTGACCTTCACAATTATATTCCACCAAAATTGGTCCAAAACATTATTATTCTTTCCCCCATAAATACAGGGAAGATGAGCATTTATTGCAACATAATCCCACTCTCTCCAAAAAGGACCAAAAAACCCTAAAATGAGAATAAGTCAAAAAACCATGGACAAATACCATGCATAATAAAATACCATGGGTAAGAAAACCTTGGATCATCCTATAAATACATTGTGAAGGTCTCACCACAACAACTCTTGAACTTTTGACATTCCTTAATTCCTTAACTTTTTGTCCATCATAACCTTTCGCCACCCTATCCCACGCTGCATGTTAAGTTCTCTATGTGTAACCCTTAATCCATTTTCTAGTGACAACCCCTTATTGGAGATAAACAGAGGCTAGCATCATGGGAGCCTACGGACCATTTCCTTAAATAGCTGCAGTGGCCCAAGTTAAAGGTAGTTATTTTTGTTATTTTATTGCATTAGTTAGATAAAAATATAAGATTGTTGTTGTTTCTTGTTGTAAGTTGAGGTTGAGAAATCCCTTGCACCATGAACTCTACCCTCAAATCCGACTGATATAGGGTAGGTGCTTTTGCACGTAGTAAGGGAGAAATCCCCACTACAGTTTTGGCGACTCCATTGTCTTGATCCCCTTGGATCTTTATTTTTGCAAGTGTTTTTGTTGGTTTGTTCTACTTGGATACCTTTAGTCATCACAAATCTGACCCCCCTACGATAGATCCTTAAAAAACCCTCAGTTACAGTCAGATCACACCTATCCGGCAGAAAGTTACGACCCATGTCGCACTTGTTTGCCCAATAAGCTCGACCTAGGTCGCGCATTTTGCCCCGATAGGTGCAACCTGAACCAAAACTCCAGATCACACTTGTCTAGGCTTCCGGAGCGATCCCGGTCGCTACTGTGACCCAGCTTTGTGCGACTCGTCACAAGGAAACCTATCTTTTATGCGACATAAATCTTTCTGCTGCTTTTTCGTCTCAGTCGCGACTGTTTTACAATTCGATTCTACCCCGAACGCACCTATTCTGCCAACATGTGCGACCTGCAGTTTTTTCCAATTCACTGAGGTGTTTAAGGCCCTTTCCAGACCCCTTGTATGTGTTCTACCCCTTCCCTGATTATTTCCTTCTATATTTGATTGCTTACAGACCCTTGGTTTTTTTTGCGGTCCTATTTTCCTTGTATGTGACCCCCCTTAGTCAAGCTTGGTAGTTGAGACCCCTTATGAGTTTCTTACAACCTGTAAAGTTCCTTATGCGCTCATTTACTTGTATACATTTTGTTTCCTAGAAGAATTAGTTGTTTTGAAAAATATTTACTGTCATTTACTGTTTTTTTTTTTGCATTTGCGTCTTGGCAATGAGAGCATCGGGGTTTAGACATTACACATCAATTGTGTACACATCTCACACCCTGAAGTAAAATGCTTGGTTCATGACCCCAAGTTGAGCCTAAAATTTAACTTAACTTAACCAACATTGTAACCTCATTTGAGGACCAAAACAATATTGTAATTAAGTCAAGAGACTAGGGATACAAATCCAAATAACACCCCTTTGTCACCTACATCTGAGACATAGTTGTTGTCTTATAGGGATCCCAAATCCTCTAGTATTTATTGACACGGTCATGACCAGTTTATCGGGGGGCCTCTAGTTCTGTAGGGGTAAGCTGTAACAAAGGGATTCCTAAAGTTAGGGTGGAATACCCCACTCCATTCTATACCGAAGGCTAACCCTTCATAGTCCTCCTCATGCATGTCAAGGACCATATCAGGTGTCGAGGACCATATTGTGTGTTGAGGACGAAAGGGTTGAATCACCAGGAAACCATCTCGAACATGTCTTAAACGTGGTAGCCTAGTTTCCATTCTATTAGGGCTCTTTTACCCGAGGTCCCTCTTTGTAGTGGGATTCTCTTAGCCTCTAGTTCTTCCATTTCATATTGTTTGACTGTGTATTTGACCACCCAACAGAGGATACGATTTGTGAGGGGGTTCCATCTTGTAGCTAGGAGTTTGCTTGCACTTACACCCCATAGGTTAGTGCGTCATTTTCTTTATAGGTAGTGCTGCTTGTTGGCTTTCTGGCTACTTTGTTGTAGACTTGCCTATTGTGACACGTTGTTGCAGTTCAGTTTTAGAGCTTGCTTTTTGGCATGTGTGACACCATTTATCGGCTCTCCTTCTGCACACTCGGTTGTAGTTGGACTTTTAAGCTTGTGTTTAACACCCTTGTTCCTTCATTCATCACATCGCACATCATCACATCACCATTACTCCACCACGCTACTCACAGAGACTTATGGGGAATACCCCTCAGTTTGGTTCCTTGAACCGTCATCGTTGGATCCATATTCGGTGTTGTTCCCCACCTTCAAATCCATACATTGCATTTGATTCTGATTCAAATTCCTATCAATATGAACCTATCTTGTTCACTGTCCCATCTAGCCTCATGGCTAGTGCACCTCCAAACCCCTTTCAAGGGGGATTGTTGGTAATGAACTTGTGACCACTCCACCTGTCATACCGGGTATCCCTTCTGCTAGACCTACAGGTCCTGGTCCTAGTGGGTCCCTTGCCACCGCACACACTGCTGTTGGTTCACTACCCACTAGTGGTGGCCCCACTCCAACCACCATGGTTCACACCGTACCTTCATTTATGCATGAGGGAATTGTCCCTTCTAACACCATTATGGCTATTCACACCATCCCAGTGACTACTCTTATTGTCGGAACTCATCCCTACCAAACCCCATTTGCATGCAACAACTACATGCTTGTTGGTCCCAGCACCTTTGATTTCCCTCCTCGATCTAGTCCAGGTCTTAGTCTACACTTTATGGCTAGTATCAACCTGCCTGACTTGGCACGGTTGACAAATGACCACATTCGTCATGACCCATTTTTGCCTCCCATGCCCACCAAATTCCCTTTCGACATCCATAAGTTTGAGGGAAAGGTGGGAGAAGACAGCTAGAACCACATTATGCCATTGCACTTATGGTGTTCCTCTAACAGCATAGTGGATGTTTCTATCTGATTGCAACTATTCCATCGCACACTCACAAGTGTTGCAGCCAAGTGGTACGTTGAACTGCCCCATGCCACTTACCTAGACTTCTCCTCGTTAGCCTCGATCTTTCTCTAGCACTTCCAGCTACACGTCCACTATGATGAGGGTGTGGAAATCCTCTTATCCTATAGAAAGAACATTGCTACCCATATCACAGATCATGAATGGCGTTGTTGTCGTAGCTTGTGTAAAATCCAGTTAGATGACGATATTTTCCTCGATTAGTTTCTCAAAACCTTACTCCACCTATCGCCAAGGATGTTGCATCTGAGCGCCCACAAACTGAGGAAGAAGCAATCCTCAAAGCACAACAGTTCGATCTCATTTATGCCCAATTGGGTTAACTATATACCATCATACCTGATGCTCACCGTGTTGGCTCCTCACAATGAGATACATTGGGGGCATCCCACGCTGTTTATGGAGTCATTGGCTCTATTACCCAGCATCCCCACCTATATTACATGACCTCTCCTTCAATCTTGCATCACTCTAGTAACACCCCTAGTGTTTCCCAACTTGGCTATGCCCCCGACTTTTCACGCATAGTGGCTCTCTTCGAAGCCACACCTTCATATGCAACTCCTACACCCATTCCTCACGTTCACAGACCAAATTACCTAGAACCTGTGTGTAATGGCCAGGTGGTAGGCTTTGCATCCCCTCCAACTGCTCCTGCTTATTACCCACCACCTGAGCAACCTACACCTGCTCCAACCCTGATTCCTCTTGTTCCTCAAGGACAGGTCTACACTCAGCAGAACCTCCCTAGTCAACCCGCCCCCAATAACCAGCAAGGGAAAGGTAGACGAAAGAGAGGTAGGAATCGAGGAAAAAACCAACCTCAAGGAGGTTTCTAACAACCCAATCACTAGTAGAAAATGAGAAATTAATGACTAAAAAAATGACTAAAATCAGGCTATAAATGACTATTTTTGAGTCGATGACTAATAGTAGCAAATTTCCACTATCTTATAGCTAGTCGCATTTCACTAGTCATTAATAGCTTGACTTAGTAGTCATTGATAGACAATGATTTAGTCATTGATAGACAATGCTTTAGTCATTGATAGTCAATGATTTAGTCATTGTTTTAGTCATTGATTTAGTCATTATTTTAGTCATTGATTTAGTCATTGATTTAGTCACAGATTTAGTCATTGATTTAGTCGTTGATTTAGTCACTGATTGCAACCATTAATGACCAAATATACGACTAAATAAACTACTAGATGTTGACATATTAATGACTAAGCTAAATACGACTAAGATACGAGAAATTAGCTACTAATTGTCGTATATATGCGAATTTAGTCGTTTTTGTAGTCACAAATTTATGATAGGGCACGGAGGAATCAAACCACCAACCTCCTGCCTATAATTAGGCAGGCGCTCTACCATTGAGCTAGCACCCTTTAAGAAGTTGTTATTGCTTGACAATGATGATATTCAACCAAATTTATGATAGATATCAATCTACAAACTACATAATTATTACTATTACAACTTACCTGTAACCAGTATTTATGATAAACTAATTCCTGAGAGCTATGTACAATTTTCCCTATAACTAAAGCTAATAAAAATACTACAAATACTCTTACCAAAGAGATTTAGTGATGAGTACCTCTTCCCATTCTTCATCACTATCATTCTCATAGTCCAAAGAAGAGTCCCTCCTGAAAGGATTTCGAAGCCCAATGCCATCACTGCATCAAAAACAAAGAGTCATAAACAAAACTTTCCCTCTTGTCTACTGCAATATTAAGAATCCATGAGCTTCAAGGTGTTTCAGATGTTCCGCATCATGGGCTATCAAAATTAAAACACAACCTCTTGCTTTGATAATTAATAATCTTAAAATTATGCAAAGTATATTCACCTTTTCTTTGAGAAGGTTCCATAATAAGCAAGTCTATGGTTGTGATCAAACTGTAAAAGGTTTCTTCTCTTATTGTGAAGCCTATTTTATTGTGAAGCTTATTTTAGCTTTAAATCAAGTGATAAACATTTTAAAAGCCAGGCAGATTCAGAAACTTATTGCTAATGGAGACTCGACGATTATCATTTGCAAAATTAGAGACTTGACTCCTTATGCACCGTAATGTCTTGCAAAAATGATCTCTAGACCTAGAATTCAAAGAATTGCAATTATTTTGACTTAGGGAATTGCAAGTATTGCAAGTATTTAGCATTGAATCATTTACTGTTTCAAAGGTACCATTTTGTATGGAGGAGTTATGCTTTGTGAATCATTATTCCTTGGCTATAAGGGCACCTAATAGTGGATTCAATAATTAAAGAGTCATGTTGCAAATATAAAGAGAAATACCCTGCTCCTACAACATTGCATCTTTAGAGAAACCTTTAAAGGGCTGTATATTTGGATTCTAGGTGATGATACTAGTTATTTGAAAGGCAGGACAACTGGTTAAGCATGAATTAAACTTGAAAAAGTTGCAAACTATTAGGTATAACAAAATATATATCAGCTCTGTGTTAAGATGTACAAGATCTGAAACAACTTCCATGATGATTGGACAACAGTTCACAGAGAGAAATAACCATTGATAAGAACTGAACTTTCCTTAGAATGTATGGTCACCTAAAATAAGACTACACTAAAATTTAGATTCTAGTAAGCTTTTGAGATTGACTAAACCTATCTAAAAGGTCGGAGAGACTGGTATTCTACAATGTTCTTATAATGCGTGATTGCATAAAGGCATATTCTTATCAAGATTTATGACTTTCAAAATAAAGGAATTTACTTGACCATGAAAGGCACATTCATGATGAAGCAAAGGATAGAGAAAATCATGATGAGGTTCATATTCCCCATTTGAACTGCCTACATTGTTCCATTCTCTTTATCTAAGGGATTTGAGCCAATTATATGATGATGTAATACTGGGTGTTTCCACTAGGAGGGCTTACATTTCTTCTTATTCTTGATCAGTTTATTTGTAGGGCATCCTCACAAACTCACTTATGACAAGAAGTGGCTAGGTGACCAATCTTACAATAGGATCTAGCCTTGAAAGCGACTTGTTCATAAGTCAAAATTATGTTTCCAAACTACTCCAACATCAAGAAGTATTTCCTCTGTAAGATTAGGGCCTCAAGTTAATAGTGCATTTATACTCCAGATGAGTGTGGGATGGCACCACACATGCCATTCCCAACTCTAATATTCAGTTTTGAATGTTCTTTGCCCACATTTGTTATCAAAAGTGGGAAAATGAGAGCCATGTTTTGACATCGACTGGAGTAGGACAACACTCTCAATGATAGCAACACTGGGTTTGTAGAGGTAGGTGCTCATCGGTGAAGTATTCAGTTGAATTTCAAATGGGAATGGTGAATTTTTGAGAATTCAAGAGACGTTATAAACTGGAGGTCTGTTGGGGAACAATCCTCAAAATTCTTGATGTATTATGTTGTTGTGTATTCCATTTGAGTCCTAGGACTGTCATTTTAGAAGTTGGTTTCAACCTGTCATCATCAGGAGGCATATCTCTATGTTCAGGGTGGCACATTTTGTGTGTATTAGTGTTCTATGCTATTTTTTAGGATGGTGGTATTATCTCCTTGGTTCGGGGCTTAGTACTAGCCATTCTTTGTCTAGTGTAAATTCTACCCTTGGTATCATTCCTTTGTGGCTATGTCCTGCATTTGAGCCTTTGAACTGTCTTTGGAGTGAGTTTGACATCATCAGGAGGCAATTTTATGATACCAAGGTTGTACACCCAGGGTGCACATTTTTGTTATACATTACGTTACATATAGTCATACTCCAATTATTACAGATGGATGGTGGTATTTCAATCGTAATTATAGCCTTCAATTGACCCACCTCAAGCAATTGTGGTATATCTGCAATTGTGGTCCTGTGCTCAGAACCCTAGACAACAGTGGATTAAAGGACATTCTGTGGCGGAAATCTGGTGACTCTGCTACTGCATATCTCACCAGACTGAATGGAGACTGGGTTCTTCCCTGTTTCGAATTGAGTCTTCTTGGGCATTCCAAGCCATGGGTTGCCCATGTTTTCATGGGAACTTAGCAGGACATCCTTGATATCAAGAAAATCCTTCAGAGATAGTACTACATCAATGCAAACAATTTTACCATGCTTTCTCTAAAAAATACTATACAAAGCAAGGAGCATGTCATCATCTCGTAGAACTTGGAAATCCTGGATATAGTCATGCAACAAAGGAGGAAAGTACAAGCCTTGGAGTCTGAGTGCTTGAACCTTAAATCCAGGATTGAAAAGGCTCATCAAATGCACTTAGACTACATCATCAAATCATAGGCAGACTTGGGGTTCCACTACAACATATTTATACCAAAGAAGATGAAACTGTTTTACAATAGTTTGAAGATATTGAGCTTGAGAACCCAAGGATACAGGATGTCCACGTAGAACTTTGAAGAGCCTATAGCCATGATATTTTTCACTAAAGCATGATATGTAAAATACTTTTTGTATTAGGTACTTCTATTAGATATATACTAGTAGGAGCTCTCTAGTTTACTTTGAAAATTTAATCTTTGTTTTAAAAGCCTTGTGAGAATTGAAGATTTGGTGCTCACTCCTAGAATACTATCTACTTTTTTTATTACCTAGCTGTATAGTTTTGCTTTAGCCATTTTAAATTTCTAACACTATGCTACTGACAACTTTCTGAACAAAATGTCACTTCTAATTGGAGAAAATGGAGAAAAAGTGGCCTTTTAATACCTTCAAAAAATTCTCTTTGGTTGAATTTTGCAATCATGAATTAGTCCTATCCAATCATGGCAGTTGGTCAAACTGATCTAGTGGGTACTTGATTAAGGACTAATAATATCAGTTTGCAATTGTTTTATAATTCTTCATCGATGGTAAATCCATCACCTACTCATTCAAATATGAAGAATGAAGCTCTAAGGATGACGAAAACTGTGGGTATTGCAACAAAGACAACTGATCTGTCACTATTGTTGACCAGTTACAGCTATAACTGGCACAAAGAATTTTGATGTCACCCAGCTTAGCCTTGTTATTGCATTGTGGACACTACACATTATTTACATAAATACACAATTATAATCTCGAAGATTTGTTTCAACAAAAACGATAAATATATATTTAATCTTTTTCATGAACTTTATAGTCTTACCAGTTCATTTAACATGACACCATGGAAAACAACAATTTGTGAGCTTGCATATTCTTACCTTTCCAATATTGTTCTTGTGTCGTTGAAGCCACTCTCTAATACAGGAGATGCCAAACATGTGCCCACAAGAAAGGGATCTACATTTTCATATTTCAAATGTTAGTCTTTAGACATTTGAGAATCGTATAAATAAATAAAAACATTTTGTTGTAAGAAAGATAATTTATCTAATTTTTGATAGCATGATATAGAGGACTAAAGAAACATTAAACAAACAGGAGACTAGCAACTGAATTTGGTGTATCTACATATGTCAGTAGAGAATACACACCGAAAAATCAATCTTGCAATTTTATTCACGAGAGGCAGGCACTGCTCCTTGGTGTGATCCCTAGGTGATTTTGACAGGAATATATGCCCCTGGGTCATGGTTTCTCAAGACAAAAATCCTCTCCCGTGAAGTGAGGGAGTTTTGATCAAACAAAAAAAAGAAGATAAAAAGGATGATGCTTTAGGCTTTAGCCTTTTTTAAACAGAAACAAATCATATTAACTACTGAAAAAGTTACCATCCTGTATAGTCGAAATCCTGAATTTCTTTTAAGGGATTACAAGTATCCCAGCTATAGTGTATAGTGTGCAGAAATTGTGTTAAATGCTTACAAAAGGTTTCCACCTGACATACGAAAACAATGGCCCAGACAGCCTTGATGGGTAAAGAAAACTTGCAACAAGGCAATACCAAGTCTTCCTACTGACAGACTTAATATGACTTGCCTGATCTCGACTCTTTTGTTGTCCCAGAGTCATCTCATTGCTGAAAGTTATCATTTCTAAGGCATTACACAATGAAAATCCAGAAGATTGACACACAAGTTATCCTTTTGTTTCTGCCCACTGAATTTCTTTTTAATGAAGAGGTTGGGACCATTGTACCAAAAGAAGATGATGGAACCCACATGGTAAAATCTTCTAAAGTGAAGCACTGGGATTCTTTCTTCATTAGAGGAAATTTGAAGTCTAAAATGGGCCTCCTAAGGAAAATGATAAAATAATAGTTAAAATAATAAAATAATAGTTATTAATTTTGGAGGAAGAATGAAAAAAACTACTATTTTGTTCGTATTTTCGACATATCTCCTTGTGTTTTTACTCACATTTCGAGTGGGAGAGCTCGTTCGATGCATAATTTAATTTTGCATCCAACGAGTACCCACACTGCATACTTTTGAGGGACCCCGCTACCCCAAAAACAAGAAATACCTGAAAAACATGATGATGACATCATCATCACGTTTTTTCAGGCATTTCTAGTTTTTGGGGTAGCATGGTCCCTCAAAAGTATGCAGTGTGGGTACTCGTTGGATGCGTAATTAAATTCTGCATCTATTGATCTCTCTCGCCTGAAATTCAAGTAAAAACACAAGGAGATATGTCGAAAATACAAACAAAAAAAGTACTTTTCTTTTATGACAAATATGTCAATTCAACCATTATAGTTGACTCCTTTTATTGAAATTCTATTTGTTCTTGAATTCCAAATCACAAAATTTATTGTTGGCGCGTTTTCTTATAAGGCCCATTTTAGACCCCAAATTTCCTCTAATGCATTAGTGTTGCCCTTTAGTTACTTTCTTTAACTTGCCATTGAGACTTTTATCATCCTTTGAGTTAACTGCATTATCTTTAACTTGCAGAGGTTGAACCTCCTTAAGTATGACTTGGATTATCCTTTGTTGGGGAAGATTCCTACACCGTTCCATTCTCTTTATCTAGGGCTTTCAACTAATTATATGATGATGTAATACTGGGTGTTTCCACTAGGCGTGCTTACCTTTCTTCTTATTCTTGATCAATTTATTTAAAGGGAAGCCTCAAAAACTCGCTTATGAAAAGAAGTGGCTAGGTGACCAATCTCAAAACATGATCTGCCCTTGAAAGCGACTTGTTCATAAGTCAAACTTCTGTTTCGAGACTACTCCAACATCAAGAAGGATTTCCTCTGTAAGATTAGGGATTGAAGTTAATAGTGCATTTATACTCCAGATGAGTGCGCGATGGAACCACACATGCCATTCCCAACTCTAATATTCAGTTTTGAATGTTCTCTACCCATATTTGTTATCAAAGGTGGGAAAATGAGAACCATGTTCTGACCTCGACTGGAGCAGGCCAACACTGGTTTTGCAGAGTTAGGTTCTCATCGGTGAAGTCTTCATTTGAATTTCAAATGGGAATGGCGGATTTTTGAGAATTCAAGAGACGTTATAAACTGGAGGTCTATTGGGGAACAGTCCTCAAAATTATGGGTGTATTATGTTGCTGTGTATTCCATTTGAGTCCTGGGACTGTCATCTTAGAAGTTGGTTTGAACCTGTCATCATCAGGAGGCATATCTCTATGTTCAAGGTTGCACATTTTGTGTGTCTTAGTGTTCTATGCTATTTTTAGGACGGTGGTATTATCTCCTTGGTTCGGGGATTAGTACTAGCCATTCTTTGTCTGGTGTAAATTCTACCCTTGGTATCATTCCTTTGTGGCTGTGTTCTGCATTTGAGCCTTTGAACTGTCTTTGGAGTGAGTTTGACATCACCAGGAGGCAATTTTCTGATACCAAGGTTGTACACCGAGGGTGCACATTTTTGTTATATGTTACATTACATACAATCATACTCTAGTTATTACAGTTGGATGGTGGTATTTCAATGGTAATTCTGGCCTTCAGTTGACCCACCTCAAGCAATTATGGTATATCTGCAATTGCGGTCCTGTGCTCAGAATCCTAGACAACAGTGGATTAAAGGACATTCTATGGCGAAAATCTGGTGACTCTTCTACTGCATATCTCACCAGACTGAATGGAGATTGGGTTCTCCCCTATTTCGAATTGATTCTTCTTGGGCATTCCAAATCCTAGGTTTTCATGGGAACTCAGTAGGACATCCTCGATATCAAGAAAATCCTTCAGAGACAAGACTACATCAATGAAAACATGATTCCCATGCTTTCTCTGAAAAATACTATACAAAGAAAGGAGCATGTCATCATCTCGTAGAACATGGAAATCCTGGATATAGTCATGCAGCAAAGGAGGAAAATACAACCTTGGAGTCTGAGTGCTTGAACCTTAAATCCAGGACTGAAAAAGCTCATCAAATGCACTTAGACTACATCATTAAATCATAGGCAAACTTTGGGTTCCACTACAACATATTTATACCAACTAAAATGAAATTGTTTCACAACAGTTTGAAGATATCGAGCTTGAGAACCCAGGGATACAGGCTGTCCACGCAGAACCTAGAAGAGCCTATAGCCAACATATTTTTTACTAAAGCATGATATGTAAAAGCCTTTTCGTATTAGGTACTTCTATTAGATATATACTAGTAGGAGCTCTCTAGTTTACTTTGAAAATTTAATCTCTGTTTTAAAAGCCTTGTGAGAATTGAATATTTGGTCCTCACTCCTAGAATACTATCTACTTTTTTTATTACCTAGCTATACAGTTCTGCTTTAACCATTTTAAATTTCTAACACTATGCTACTAACAATTTTCTGAACAAACTGTCACTTCTGATTGGAGAAAATGGAGAAAAAGTGGCCTTTTAATACCTTCAAAAAAATCTCTTTGGCTGAATTTTGCAATCATGGACTAGTCCTATCCAATCATGGAAGTTGGTCAAACTGATCTAGTGGGTACTTGATTAAGGACTAATTATATAAGTTTGCAATTGTCTTATAATTCTTCATCGATGGTAAATCCATCACCTACTCATTCAAATATGAAGAATGGAGTTCTAAGGATGACGAAAACTGTGAGTATTGCAACAAAGACAATTGATCTGTCACTATTGTTGACCAGTTACATCTATAACTGGAACATAAAGAATTTTTATGTCACCCAGCTTAGCCTTGTTATTGCAATGTGGACCCTACACATTATTTACATAAATACAAAATTATAATCTCGAAGATTTGTTTCAACAAAAAAGATAAATATATATTTAATCTTTTTCATGAACTTTATAGTCTTACCAGTTCATTTAACATGACACCATGGAAAACAACAATTTGTGAGCTTGCATATTCTTACCTTGCCAATATTGTTCTTGTGTCATTGAAGCCGCTCTCTAATACAGGAGATGCCAAACATGTGCCCACAGGTAAGGGAGCTGCATTTTCATATTTCAAATGTTAGTCTTTGGACATTTGAGAATCTTATAAATAAATAAAAACATTTTGCTGTAAGAAAGATAATTTATCTGATTTCTGATAGCATGATATAGAGGACTAAAGAAACATCAAACAAATAGGAGACTAGCAACTGAATTTGGTGTATGCGGACTTTTCAAGAAACAACTGAGAAAGGAGAGAATTGGCATAATCAGTCATAGGAAACAATATTGAGAGCAAAGTTCTTCCCTGAAGACTTCAATTCAAAGTAGTAGTCTCACAAAAATATTTTCTTAACTAAAGGTTCCATTGTCTATGATCATTGAATTGAATATGAATAGGGCCCAAAAACTGCCCAAATATGAGGTACATGTGCTGTTCATTTCCTTTCATTGCCCACAGGTGGCATGGATTTCCCAGAATTCATTTTACAACTAAGAAAAAGAGAACATCATACTTTAGACTTGCCCAAAAAACTCAGAAACCAACCCATAAACCCTCATGAAAAATTAAGTGAACACCTTATGGGAAACAATGTGCATGATTCCTCAATGTCAAAACTAAATATCCATTCAGTTGATGCTATGACCCATTTAGGTCAGAGTGAGACAAATACAATCTACAAGGTCACGAATCAATACTGTCAACCTCAAAACATATATAAAAAACAAAAAAATCTATTTGCATTTGCAACAACTGACACAAACTAGCTCCTTCATCTTAGCCTCAAGGTATTAATTGGAATAGAATATATATGCTTTTATCATCTGTTTATAGGAGTTATCTTTGCACTCCCATTTTACACTCCTCACTGTTGTACTTAACAGTCACATTGACCTATTTGTAGCCATCTTTGCAGCCATTTGTTGGAAACTAATGTGTCTCATCTTATCTCATCTTATGGTCTTTATTGTATTAAGTGAATGCACATGTGATCTGTAGATGTGTTATGACACAATCATTTTATTACTGTGTGGGTCATGACAAATGAGTTAAGCCATGTAGTAGTCATTACGAATACATCATTAGGAAGTTCTTGTCAACTGGGTACATGGACCTCATGATTTATGGCACTATTTCCCTATTTGGAATTTGACAATAAAAGGATCCCAATGTGCTTGACAACATTGCTAAGCAAAAAGAGTAGGAAAACATATGAATATGTGTTTTTTATAACTTTATACCCCTTGAACCTAGGAAAGTGAATCAAATAGAAAGACAATATACCTGGTTACTTCAAAAGATTTAGAACACATGAATCACTCATCTATGTGGGGACGATTTATAAATTAGAAGGTATCCATGCCTTGTATTGGACAAGGACATCATTATCTTTCATAGTCTATCTAACAATATTTCCATTCTCATCTTCTACAATCAAAACCTATTCTATCTTATCCATACGACAAATCATCAACATCTTGAGTTTTGACATTGGTCCATCATATAACTGCCTTAGTTGCATAAGTTGAGAACCTATCCCATCAACCATGCCTGAAAGTAATGGAACCTGCATGGGCAAGAAATTGATAAGCCACTTTAATATTTTTGAAATATCACAACAAATAAAATAATCAAACTTCTATCAATGTTTTCATACAATTTAAGATCATATAATTAGGAAATCATTAGTGAAGTACTTAATCATTAGAAACTAGTAATTAGTGAAGTACTTCCCTCGTAGCAATGAAGTGTTTTCCCAGCTGTTTACAATATGACAAACATTAGCAATGGTTTGGACTTTTAACTTGCTTGCAATTGTGGCAGATTGTAATCCTCTAGAGAAGTAGAACCACTAGATGTTTAATTGTATAATCATTCATATAAACTCATTTAGAACTTTCTCTTTTTCTTTCCCATTTTTCATCATCCAAGTTGATTTGTTAGTTACATGGTCATCAAGAAAATAAATACAGTAGTTCAATCATCTTAAACCACTGTTTGGAGCATATATATATTTGAAGGAAAACAACCCAATGGACTGAAATCCCTCAAAACTGTGGCCCCACCCTCTAGAATGTTTTATTAGTGAAGATCAAGTCATGGGTATTAAGCCAGCACAAATTACAAATTAACTGCCCACATCCTACATCAATGATCTAGCACAAAGCCCAACAAGGCACGTATTCTGGTGACATCTTATAAGGAATGTGCCCAAAAAGAGATGGCCCAATTGCAAGCCACAACCACAGATCCCATGCACGGGAGGAGAAAGCCTGCCATGATTTGAACCTGGGTCTTCTTCACAGCAACCACACCAAGTAGCCACCAGACAACAGCTTGATGGACATGTATATCTCTGCTTGTGTGTGTGTGTGTGTGTGTGTGTGTGTGATGCAAGGGAGGACTCCACACTATGTAGTTGGAGAACACATGTGTCCTCCAAATTTGAGGACACCCAATGTGCATTGAGGACTGGGACTAACTCATGTCATTGATGCAAAAGGGAATATAACCTTCAACAGTCATATTGCTTATCACTTAGGGATTAGAATCTTATTGTACCTTAGAGAAAACAGGTCAACAAAACAATGGAGATCAACTTGTAGTCCAGGATTCAACCCAAAGACGATAGTTCACTTGAAATCTGTCATTAGGGATGTGAAGTGTAGCCTTGAGGGATAAAACATGTGCTACCTACAATATTCCAAGTGACATATTGAAGCACACGTCGAACAATAGAGTCACAGTTAAACAGAGGGCACGTGCATATAGATCTGAGATCCTGATATGAATTCAATGAGATCCCCTTAGCTTCTCGGTTCAAAATACACAATTTATTTAATGTGTCCTCATCAGGAAGTCTGCACAAAAAGTAAAATATAATTCCTCTAGGCCCAAGAGTCTTCCTTTTTTGTCCATATTCCTTATTGTTGTTCATGAAAAAAAATTAAAGTCTCTTTGGGGTTTAGGCTGAGTTTTACAATTTTTTGTCCCTGATTTAGCAGGGGATCTGCATGGGGTATTACAGGGCGACAAAGCCATGTTTGAAGACAATGCTTGAGTCCCAAGTCCAGGATCAAGTTACTAACTTACTACATAAGGCTTTCATCACATGCATGCATAGGATAGTGAGTCTTGGGTTGAACCCCACTGAACATAGTTGAAATACCATCTTCCATTGGCTTCAGTTGAGACACACCCCTTGAAGGCAGCATATCGACAGTCTGAATAGAAAGGACATGTTTTATCCTTGAGGGCTAAAACATGTGCTACCTACAATATTCCAAGTGACATATTGAAGCACATGTCAAACAATAGAGTCAAAGTTAAACAGAGGGAACAGGTATTTAGATCTGAGATCCCGATATGAGTTCAATGAGATCCCCTTAGATTCCCAGTTCAAAATACACAATTTATTGAATGTGTCCTCATTAGGCAGTTTGCACAAAAAGTAAAATATAATTCATCGAAGCCCAAGAATTTTCCTTTTTGTCCATATTCCTTATTGTTGTTCATGAAAAAAAATTAAAGTCTCTCTGGGGTTCAGGCTGAGTTTTACAATTTTCTATCATTGATTTAGCAGGGGATCTGCATGGGGTATTAGAAGGTGACATAGCCATGTTTGAAGACAATGCTCGAGTGCCAAGTCTAGGATCATGTTACTAACTTACTACATAAGGTTTTCATCACATGCATGCATAGGATGGTGAGTCTTGGGTTGAACCCCACTGAACACAGTTGAAAAACCATCTTCCATTGGCTTCAGCTGAGACACACCCCTTCCAAAAAGTCATGGATCTTTGTATCAGCTCTAAGATACATCAAAAACCTGCCTGCATAACCTTATCTACAAGCAGCATAGATTCGTTGTTGGTAGAGGCTGGTGCATCTTCTTGGATCAAGGTAGAACTATCAATAGATATTAGAAACAATAGTCTCTTCCAGAACTAGAATGAGGAAAATCATGTGATTTCCTAGTGTGGAAAAGAATCTTTGTGGACCGGCTCTATGACTGTCTGAAGCCAAAAATGAATGAGCATTGAAAGACAGTTAAGCTAATGTTAGTGGGGGAATGGAAAAAAATGAACTCAAGCTTTCACACATCCTATATATAATGGCATCCAAAAAATTACACCAGAATGCTAACAATAAATTGCATCCCTATTATTGACCTTATGAAACCATATTATTTAATCTGACTTTCATAAATTGGAAAAACTATTCCAAATTAAATGCAAAAATTGTTGAAAGAACTGTATTTTTTTATTCTTATTATTTTCATATTTTGAAATAATAGAAGATATCTCTCAATCTTAGCTGGAAAAGAAATAAGACAGATATGACCCACCAGCTTTACAACATCCTAGTCTCAATAAACAAAATTGGACAAGAATATTGACCAAAACTTATATCAATACTCTTGCAGTAACGGAACATTATGTAAACGAACATTCATACTTCAAATGTATGTGAAAATAAAGAATGAAATGATGGTACAAATTTTGCATGAGTCAGTTCATAAATATCAATTCAATCCATACAATTCTTGATCTAGGAAGTCATCAGCTTACCAAATTCATCAACTGCAGAATAGATACTACCAGAGGAAAGAAGCCTCGCACTAATTGTCATAGACCTTGATCGCAATATTGTATCCACAACACTATTACTGCAAATGCATACACAATGTCCTGCCTATAAAATGGTTCAAACTTTCCCAAACTATTACTGTAAATGCATACACAATGTTCTACCTATAAAATGGTTCAAAATTTCCCAAATTTGGGAAATATTTGTAGATATGCTGAAAAATCAAACCTTCCATATAGAAAGGTTTCAAATGTTGTAATTTAGGAGCAACCCTGCCATGATTTGAACATGGGTCTTCTTCAAAGCAACCACTCGAAGATGCCACTAGTGACTAGACCACAACTTGATGGACATGTATATTAATCCTCCGTATAACAACAAAGCTAATCCCCCTGCCCAAAACCCCCAATGTCTACCTAGACCGATAAGAACCCTAAGTTGTGGACTAACCACTCGTGCACCATTTGTGACACTTATGGCCATTATACACATCAATGCCCCCATATGAATCGAGTCTGCCATTTTTTACAAACTAACAATCAGCGTGACCCTAATGTGGCTGCTCCGGCACAACCACACCCAACACCACTAGGTCCTCCACCTATGGTGTTGCAGAACCCATTACCAAATCAAGGGATGGTTGCAACCCAACCCTTGGTACCACCAAATCCCGCAACCATTTATGCAGATCAACCCATTGATCTTGGTGTCCATCACCTTATGAAATTGTCGTCTGATGTCAACTTACAGACTCGACGAAGCCAATATGGCTCCACCACAGAAAATCTTAATCCCTCCACGACATCTAGCTCCACCACTCTCAACATGTCATTACATTTTTCGAGACCCCTAACGGATGGGATTGCTAAAGTCCCTCGGTTCCCTTTGTGTCATGTCACGAACAACCCCACTGCCAAAGCTGCTCTTAATTATAGTATCGTTGATGACTTGTCCCAGTCTCCTTATGCCATGTATACTCTAGACGTTTGCAAAACTTGTCCTTCACCACACTATCTCATGTTGCACGTTGATTTCTCTCCATGTAACACTTAATCCCTTTTCTGGTGACAACCCTTTGTTGGAGATAAACGAAGACCATGATAGTGGATGCCTACAAACCATTTCCTCAAACGGCTGCAGCGGCCCAAGTTAAAGGTATTTATTTTTGTTATTTTATTGCATTAGTTAGATAAAAATATGAAATAGTTGTTGTTGCTTGTTGTAAGTTAAGGTTGAGAAATACCTTGCACCATGAATTTTAACCTCAGATCTGGCTGATCTAGGGTAGGTGCTTTTGCACGTAGTAGGGGAGAAATTCCCACTGCAAGTGTCCACTCAAAACTTCAAACTCAAACTTTTCTCAAACAATTGTTCCATAAATTAACCTCCAATGTAAATAAAATTTTCAAAATTGTGCTCCACCATGGATAATTATTGCATATAAGAATTCTCCACATGTTTTCTTATCCTCGAGATGGTGCTTACATGAGAATGTTTGTTATTTAAGTTGTGCATTTCCTTAATTATTATAAGCCATGTCTTGTTTTACACATTAATGTAAGGGCATCTAGATATGTAACCATTAGAAGTAGCATATATTGTAAGAGATGAAGTGTGATAGTGAAATGAGAGGCAAGTTTGGAGGCAGAAACACATGTTAACATGTAAAAAAAATAAAAGATGCAAAACAACAAGTACATAAGAAAAGGTAATCATGTGCATAGAGACAAACAAAATTTTAAGAACTAGAAGTCGAGGAGGTGATGATGTGACATTGACGTTAAATCAAGAATGGGGGAACGTAAACCATTGTCATTAAGCAGTTGGGTTCATTAGAAACCCAAAGGCCACGAGGATAGAGAATAAAGCAATGCAACATGAAGGTGATCAATTTGGTTTATATGAGAGTTAGCCTATGAGAGGAAATGGATTTCCATGAGAAGGTTGATCCTCGAGAATATATAGTCTCCAAAGGAAAGATTGGCACTTAAGTGATTGGATGTTAGAAGAGGATGAATATGAAGGTGCACAAGTGTACGTGGAAGTAGTGAAATTCAAAGTCGTGAGAAGAAGTCTAAGGTTTCCAATTGTGTGCAAAGGAACAATGCATAAATTTTGCGAGATCTATAGAAGGAAGTGAGGTCGAAAATAGAGAAGGTTGAAGGAGTTGCAATCAAGAAATTTCTATTGTATTTGTATTGAAATTTGATATAAAAATAATGAGAGTGAGTAGACATTTTTTTTTAGCATTATGGTGTATCTTTTATTTTGTCTTCTACATGAATTTACTTATGTGTATCTCAACTCATTGCATCAGGTGTGGTATGAAACCAAGGGTGTAAGGGTTAATTAGGGTCCATTTCCCTTCCCTATTACATAAATATTACATAAATTTTGTATGCAATAGCATAAGAACCTTATCTTATTATCATAAAAGAATTAAGAATTCATGGTGATTGGAAGAAAATATAAAGGCAGAATTCCCTAAAGTTTTTAGAATCATGAGAGTAAAAATTGCAACAATTAAGAGAAAGGTTCTAAATTGAAAATACATGAATTAAGAATGAGACTTAAGGAATTTGAAACAAACCTATGAAGTGAATAACCATGAGCCTAAGCTGAACATCAAGGGGAATGAAAAGATAAGCAAGAAGTAGATGGTGTAGCGTGATTAATCAATTTTTTAAAAACTAAAAGAGGAATCAATATTAAATTTTTGAACTACAATGGAAGTCAAGTCTTGAGCACCAGTGGATGCAAAGGAGTAACACCCTACAAAGTTTAAAGCCATAACAAGGTGTTATTAATAACATTTCACTTTATCTTATTCATGTTAAATAATATACTACAATATGCTTTATGCTTCATCTCACTAGTCACGTTATCTATTTTTTCTAATTTAGTTGTTCCTTAGGTAGTAATTTAGGCAAAGAAACATCAAGCCAAGAAAAATCAAGCTTGTGATATGGTTCTCAGTGTAAAATTTACAGCAATTAACTAACAATTGAAAGTTAGCTTCTCATAATTAAACTAGCATCTTCTTGGACAATTAACTAGGGAAATTGAAAGTTTCTTACTTTAAATTTAGAGCATAAATACATTGATTAATAAGAATGAAAATACCTCATTTTTGTTTGAAATTTCGCAAGTGTAGTTGAGTTCCCTTTAATGAATGTCTAAATTCAAATTAGCCTCCCAATCAACTAGGAGCCCAGTTGGCTTCCTAGCTTTAGGAAACCTTTGGATCTCCTAACCTTTTATGCTAAAGCTTCAAGAACAACAATTATTAATCAAGGTACAACCTATGAATAACCAACCCAATAGTACAATGGATTAGTTCCATAATATTAAATTTCCATATTTTTTCCTCTCCAATATGATGTAGACCTACAATATAGATATGCTTTCACCTTGGTTGATTCATTATTCTATGCTTGCCAAAAACTCTTTCCACAATGTGTGTTACAAGGAATCAAAAATTTGTTTTCGAAGAACGTGAACTTCATCAAAACAAAGGCATACTTACAAGATTGAAACAATATTCAAATATCTTACCTTAAATAACCCTTTGTGCAAGTCTTTGTAACCATATATACATAAATGCTACAAAATTTATGTTCTTCACGTAGAAATGCTTCACAACTCATGCACTTCAACCACTCAGTAATTTAGAACATTGAACAATTAATGTATACAACTTTAAGCTGTCAATTGGGCACATAATATTCCACTCTCACACTACACTTGCATACTACAGGTCCATATGCACATATTTGTAACACTTCCTATGATTTGATCAAGATTGATCCAAAACTTCTTTAATGGTCCAGCTTGGTGTTTCACCATATATCCATGCTTTCAACACAAATGGGTAAATTCCATATTTCATAAGAGAACAACATAATTGTTCAAAGACAAATGCTTTGCCTAAGGAAATCATTCCATAAATCTTATATTGGCCTTATGAATGAATTCGAATCCCAAAGGAATCAAATATGTTGCCAGCATCTGGGATTTAAACTTGCATAAAATAAACAATATAATACCATTTACCTCCAATGCTGCTCCAAATGGAAATTTCACTTTTCTCTATTTTCCTTTGCAACTCAATGCATAATTCAATTTCCATAGTTGGGTGCTTTTCTCTTACTCACCTTCAGTATCAATTTGAGCTTTTAAATTGCTTATAATCATCTCCACCAGGTGATAATCTCATTTTTCATTATCATATTCATCGAACTGATGTGCTATCATACATATTCCTTTATCAAACCATATGGCAACACTACCAATCCATCATTCTAATTGGTTGCTTCTCCAAAGATAGTGTCAACCCTACATATTTCAATAGATCTCAAGACTAGATTAATAATAATACCATATTTTGATCCAACAATAGTCACAAGTAACTTATCCCATCGACATGTAGAGTACACATTCACTCTATTATACAAAATCTTCTCTTCAATCTTCATTGTAGAAATTTTATGCCTACTCTCATAGACACAGGTGTTGTCCTTTAACGAGCCCAGTCTCGTTCTTGAGGATTCATCACACATGAAAACCCTCTTCAAATCCTCTAGCTAAATTTTACCTCTATCTCTATTCGTAAGAAAGATTCCTTATTGTTATCTCGCATACATACTTTTATGCACAAAGTCCTCACTTACTTAATTGCCTCAAATTCCATAACAGAAATTGTATCTTCCATATCATAGATTCCACTACTTATCATTCATTTAGGATTCATACATTCAAAGAAGAATTCTAATAATCAAAACAAAGACAATTTTATAATGAAACCTCAATTCATTAACATACTCTATACTTACATATTCTCAGAATTGTTGGTTATTTTCTTGGCCTGTTTCATTTTCATTTGGCCACTACCTAATGCCCTTAGGCTTACATGTATAAATAGCTAAACACAAAACGATACAACTCATTGAAAAAACTCCTATAGTTCTACAACTAACTCTAAATATACAATTCGACCCTATCTTTACTTGATGACTCATTGTTAAAAGCTCATATAATTATACCACTAAGTGGAGAATTGGTTACAATAACTCATGATTTGACTAGTGACTCATGACCAATTTAACAGCTCATCATTCATTTGGATCCTTCTGATCTAAGTTTTCAATTATAATATTTTACAAATATTTTTCAATGAACTCCTTCCTTGGCTAATGTCAAGATCCCTTGCCTTGATCAATCATTACAATTTGTTGATGACGACAGATGCTCCTGCATCAAACTCCCATGATAGAAAATATGCATGGACTCCTGTTCATGTGCCTTTGTGTCCTTCAAGCCTCCCAGATCCTAGAATTTATGTTGTAGTTGGTCATTCATTCTTTGATGTCGTTCTTTAATTTCTTATGTTGCTATTCCCTTCAAACTTACAAGCTTCCAAATTTTGTTTTGTTGCTGCTCACACTGTTGGTTGCCCTACTGCCTCATCTCTGTTTGAGATTTTCCAGGATCCCACATCTTTCTTTGTTGCAAATTCTCACCAACATTTTGAATGGTTTTTTCCATCTCTTTGTCACCATCCTTTTGCCTATCCTCGACTTATTTAAAACATTGTTCATTGAAAACATGTTGTGCTACCAATAGTGCATATCTTTGAGTTGCATGCTCATCCTACATGATTCCTCAAACCAACTTTGTTCTTTGGTTTTGTTAAGATGATTTATCAATAGTAAACACTTTCTAACTTTTTCTAATGATTTCTATATGATCATACACTTCATCTTTGTTATCATCCTTTACTGTTATTTCTTCTTTGACATGTTTCATACTCGCGTCACTGAATTATTGCATAGCCCATTTCAAGAGTTCGTGTACTTTATCAGTTGAAGTGTCTCCAAGACTTTTTACTATCTTCTTTACATATTCACATTGTTTCAACTCTGGAGTTTTCCTGTTTGACTTTCCTCCCTTGGATATCTTCTGTATTCAATCTGCTTTCTTTTTCAGATGTCTCCTTTTTGGTTACACATGCACACATAATAAACACATAATCAAAAACATTTCTCTCAGGACATTCATGAAGCTTCTCTTTAGTCACAAGAAACAACTTGGTTTTCTACTCCACATAATCCTTCATCTACATATCCTTGAGTTTTCTCCTCATCCATAGTCTTTGAACTTGTGTTGGTTTTAACAACGTCTTTACTCTTTTAGGTGTCCCTTGAAACAATTATATGTTTTGCATTTCCTCCTCATGCATGCTCTCCTAGTTTTTCCCCGTACTTCAATAAGGCATATGGATGCCTCGTATTCTTGTCACATAAGTCCACCTGCTGCTTGATTTGATTCAAAGACATGTTATGTTGTTTGTGTACTAAATATTTGTGTCGACTTGATGCTTCCTTGAACTTGTACTGGTCTGCAAATTTAGTATGGTGTTCATCCACCTTATCCTCTTGTAGAGATGTCCTTTTATTTTCTTCAAAGACAAATCCTCTTGCCTCTTTGGTTAATATACATTCCAATTTACTCAACAAAATTTGATTTACTAAAGGTGAATCCATTACATCAACCTATTTTCTGAGATGTCTGTCTTCAACCTTGGACTCTACTATCCAGTTTGCCAGGTACTCCAAGTCTTCTTCAAAATATGTAAGCACTATAGTTGAGTATTGTTCTTCTTTCACAATCTTGCCCTCTCTCACAAGGCTACTACCTTTCATTTCATCCATTGTATCCTTCTCGCCTCTATTTCTTTGATACATTTTTGCAATGTCCTCTTCCTTTATGACAATTTTGAATGGTTGTCCAAATTCTTTACCCACATAACCTACACATACACACAGATATTTAGTTTTTAAAACATAAGGATCTGTAACCTCATTTGATACCTTTGTCAGCACATCTTCATGCTGATATTCACTCTCCAAATAGTTAATGAGACTCTCAATAAGTCTTTCTTCAACTTCTTCACCATCATCCTATCCAAGGAGTATCCCTTGCTCTGGTTCACAATAGTGAACTCTGTTTTGAACATAATAAAATAATAAAATAATTAATGGTTAGGGTGATTAAGAGACACCTCATTTGGGTAAATAGTCACCATGAGTACCTATTTATCTGGTTCCCTTAACATTGTAAAAATTATCAATTATCTATTCAATATAATTCAATACTATATTCTTATTCATGGCTTATTTAATATTCCAAGTATTTTGGTAATATTGTGTGTGAGCAAAAAATGGGTTTTCTGATAAGGGAAAAATAATTAAATTATAGAGTGAAGGATCAATCGTATTTCAAGAAAATATATTATAAGGGTGAGTACCAAGGGTTAATATTTCTTTTCTAGAAAAGTTAATCCCCAAGATTTGAACTTGGGTGGGGAGGGTAACGTTCCTTCTTCCCAGCCACCCAATCTACACACAATCCACAAAGAAGTTTTAAGAAGAAAATAAGTCAAAGGGTCAAAAGAAGATATAAAGACTACATTGTATTCTCGCACTTGTGACAATTATTATCGAAGAAAAATAAGAACGCTAGAGGTTGTGAAATATGGAGATTGCAAAATTAGAATTTCAGTCGCAATTACAAGTAGTATTGGTTGAACTAGAACATGTGGTATGGCCCTTATGTCATCCATTGATGTCTCGACAAGGGAGCATATATCCTTGATGACAATGACGGTCGCCTCTTGAAGAATCCCCGCAACGGGCTCTACCTCAAGAGGTTCTATGCCTAAAGTCGCTCACCATACAAACCCTTGTATCATAGTTTTTATTTATTGTTTTGCATTGTTTTTACCATGAGTCGATGACCCTCTCCAGTAGTAGCCCCACATCCAGCTGCAGTGAGTCCATTGTATCACTCTGTCGCCTCCTCTACCCATGTGCGTGAGGACGTAAACCATCCACCTTGCCCCTGCACCGCGGGTACCCCACTGGAGGGTGCGGTCCTGCATCTACACATGCACACAATATGTCGTCACACACATGATCTAACTACCGCTAATTTAGTAAACTATATACGATTGCAACCACAAAGCATCATGTATACATACTGTCATGTCCCCAGACCTGCCCTGGAGGTCAAGGCATGTCCAAATATCTCTGGTCTTCCATCCCAGTATATGGATCGTCCTCTATGAGGATAGGAAGTTGCCGCCATTGTGCAAAAAGATCCTGGGTGAATAAACGACCTACAATGTTGCCTCCCTCCCTACTGATTTCTGGGCCATTTCTTGGAGTCACCTCGATTTGCGTGCCACCATGCGAATCACACCTTGTACTTATTGGCATGTTCACGAGCCATCGATTCCATCCATACTGCAAACTTGGCCTTTTTTACCACAATCCACTATCCTGTAAGGAGGTTCCATCAGTGTTCCAGTGTTATTTATATTATCCATGCTTACAACATCATCCCTTTGGTACATCAAACAATTCCTCCTTGCTTGACTGACCATTATAGAGTTTTTGTTAAGCTCTTTTCTTACTCCTAAAAGAATGAAAAGATTGTCGAGCACGCTTGCATCCTTTCACGCTCGTCAAAGTATTTAAAATGATGTCTATGTGGTCTCATCTATCTCCTTTTTCGAACTACGTATACTATTTATAGAAAAGGACCACCCTGGCACCTTCCAGCTAGGAACATTTCCTTTTGTATCCTTTTATGCTTTGTCAGACTTTATGACCGTAACTTACGAAAAAGCTCATTGTGGGTTGTATAAATGCTCTTTTCCAGCGCTCTCATCAAGAAAATATTGCCAAGCAAACTTGGTTTCGTTCATGCTCGTAAAAGTATTTGAATGACTGTTCAGTCAGTGTGGGTTTAACTTTTTCCGGTCTGGTTGGAGTAGCTACGGTAAATAAGTCTCTCTACCCCTTTCCATTGGGAGAGATATCCTTCATACACTTTTATCCTTTTTTGGGCTTAGGAGAATACCATACAAAAAAGAGACCACACTGGAGTCTTCTTCCTATTTTCAGACTCTCTAAACATGAAAACACTATCAAGCATTTACCATCTTGGGCTCGACAAAAATCCACAAGATAGTATCATATTGAGCATACTTATATCCCTTCTTCGTGCTCCTTAAACTATGAAGAAGGCCCAGACGATGTCTTTACGCGTCCACACATATTACATATGGTCTCACATTATGGAATATTTCCCCCATTGGGTTGCCTTTGTTCAAACTACTATGTGATGAGGTTCCCTTAGATCCTCTGGATACCATTATTCAGTTAATCCCCCAAGTATTTTCCATTGTAGTTATCTACCCAGTTTCATAGTTATGATCCCTTTTCTATGAGTTAGCATCATTTTCTACCATGTCATCCCTGTCATCATACTCTAAACAAAGGAAGTTTGAGTCCCCCATACTCCCATGCCCCTGTCTCGCATTAAGTGTCTCAGTCCCTTGACTGTTCCATATCTCTGGTTATCCCCCTCGCACTTTCCTATCAAGGAAACATCATTTCCTAGTTAGTTGTAGGTCTCCCTCTGTCAACATCAACACATCTATTCCAGAGGATAGACCCAGAGGTCCCTGTATCCTGGTTTCATCCCCCTCACTAATGAGTTCCTTGGACCACTTGAAAGGAGTACTTAGCGCATTTTGGGTTGGTTTTGTCTCACGTGCTCGACTTCAACTACATAATCACACCGTTGAGATTCGTACAAGGTATTGGTTCTTTCATTATTTGGTCGAAGATCCTAGTTGTCACCTGACTCTAGCACATTGGTGAGTCTACTATGGGACCCATACATTTTCATGTCCCTTGTGATTTCTAGGATGCGTTGGCGACAGTGTTCAGAATACCCCCAGTGTCATGCTTTCGTGTATCTCCAGTACTTGATTCCACTTATTGTACCGCAAAGATTCTGAATCTCAGTTATTGAGTCCAAACCGATGTGTACACCTCTAGATCCAACAGAGCATCAGTTGTTATGATATTATATTCTATGAGAATGCCATTGTTCCAATGTATCAGTTCTTCAGATCAACATTTGTATTCAACCTCCCATTGAGGCCACCATTATGTATCACCAGTTGTATATGTATTATTGGCTCCCATTATTTGAGCCTTGATCCCCATTTTTATTTTTGAGACATTGTTACGAGCATGGGTATGCCCACCTTGTCCATATACATGTTTGAGATTATATGTACCTTATCCATTTTTTTAGAAGAAGTACAAACCAAAAGCCACTGCAGTTCGAATGAGGAAACTCCACTCCTTTGTGTTCCTCTCTGGTCTCTCCACCATTGTCACCATTTTCCCTTGATCCTATGATGTCTATTAACTATACGATGAGCTCCTACCCTCACACATCAGGGGGAAATATGTTAACACAAAAAATTGTTCACCTAGCTCTCCATGGTCTAAACCATAGTCATACATCGCATTCCCACCATTGTTTTCTCCATTTTGACCTTCACAACTAAAATTCCATTAAATATGATCCGAAACATTATTATTCCTTCCCATAAATGAAGGGAAGTTGAGCATTTATTGTGATTTATCCCCACTCTCTCCAAAAAGGATAAAAAAACCACAAAAAGAGAATGGGTCAAAAACCATAGATAAATACCATGGACAATAAAATACCATGGATCATTACCATGGGTCAAAAAACCTTAGACCATCCTATAAATACATTGTGAAGGTCTCCCAACAAACATTACATGTCATTACGTTTCACCATTATCGTCACACTTTGCCATATCTTTCCCATGGTGTATGTTGAGCTTGCTCCATACCCATTTGGATCCATTTCCCCATTTAAAAACCACTTGTGGAGTAGACTAGAGACCCAAACCGTGGAGCTGTGGGACCATTTCCTCGGATACCTACAGTGGCCCAACTTCAAAAGAAAGTGTTTTTTGTTCTTGTTTTGCATTAGTTAGTCAAATATATCCAAAAAATAAAAATATTGTTGTTCTTGTTTCTCATTATTATTGTTGAACTCTACCCTATGATTTGGGCGATCTAGGGTAGGTGATTTTGCACGTAGTAGGGGAGAAAACCCCACTACAACAAGTTTTTAGCCTCTTCTGGATTAACTAAGAGAAATTGTATTGCTTTGCAGTAGTTATTGAACTGTATTTTTGCTGAAGAGAATCTAACTATGAAATATGATATATAAGTGATTTTATGGATGATTATGACTGATATGCATTAGTTTTATGCTCAAGCTTTAAATCTGATATATGTGAAAATAAATGGTTAGTAGTATTGTGTTATAATTTATTAATCCTAGTTTTGTCTTTGGGGCTTGATCATGCATAATTGGTAGCATGTTTTTAGTGATGTTTAAATGGTCTAATCATGGTTGATATGGAATGGCATGTGGGTCAACACGACAACCCCATATCAGGTCATGCATGGCTTAAAAGATGATGCCCATAATTTAATTCATGACTAGAAACTTGAATAGTTTTTTTTCTATGTTGATAGAGTTTGTTTCTAATGCCGAAAGAGATAGATTTAAAAGGTTCATGTTTATGAAATTTGGGAATGTTTAGGACTGATATTTTGGACATTCATGTATTGTTTATGAATACTTTTGCATCTGATTCATATATGGGGTTTGCTTATGTTAGATCTATGCAAACTAACTAGTAACTAGTTGTTTATTTTCTTAGTTAGGGTTATTGTAGCTTGTTTAATGGGAAAACTTAATTTATGATAAACCGACCAGATCTGATTAGTTGAACTTATCCGTTGTAATAAACATAATCTCATCCCTATATAACTCCATATAGAGCCCCTTTACCTTTCATTACCATTAGACCCAAGAGGATGTTACATAATAATCCATGATTAAACTTAAATTGTCATAATTGAATTAAATAAATGTTTTAAGCATGATAGGAATTAAGTAACGAAATAAATAATGAAACATATAATCCCAAGTAGGATCCTAAAATAACTTAGAATCATCCCTTCTCCAAAATACCTACTTCCATCTCCCATATTTCCACTACTGCAATATGCTAGAACATTGATTGCATCTACCAAAATCCATGAATGAAGACAAAAGCATTGACTATATCAAACTAAATTCCCCAATCGGTAACTGGTATCCATTGTGACACATCTAGGGGAGTGTGGCTAGCACAACCCTAGGTTTTGGAGGATAAACTGTGGGCAATACCACCACCCCTCTTGATAAAACTAGGGTTAACACCATAAGATTGATTGTACTGTGTAGTAGTAGTTGTTCTTTGGTATACGCCATCAAATAACTAGTCTAGGCAATTATGCTTCTTGTAAAAACTACACTTACCCACATATCATAGCAATGTTTGGAGCCATAAATTAAATCATAATTATTAATAGTATATAACCACCCTTCATAATGAACTTTCTTGACGACGAAACATTGATCATGTAGTATGGATTGCATGTCAATGGGGAGTTTTGAAGGGTGAAAATGAGGGTTTTTTTAGTGATGCTTTGGGCCTTCAAGAATTTACAATAGTATACTTTCCAGTGACGGGCTTGTTCTTTATGAGGTTGGTTTTTTCCTCAATCCTGTTTTGAGGTTTTGTTTCCCTTGTGCTTAGAAGTAGCGCTGGCGATTTTATTCATTTGCGGAGGTCAAAAGGCCTTTCATGGTCTTTTTGTGGAATGTGTCGACAATGGTATGAGATGTAGGGTATCTAATATTTTTTGGGTTGGGGTTTATGTGTTAGGAACTCATGTCAACCCTTCTCTTTACTTTGTTAAGTATATTGTTGTTGGACACATATGCTTTGTAAGTCATCCCGTGAGTATATTGTATTATCCCACATTCATGGGGAGTAATAGTTGTTTAGATTAGACTTAGTATATAAGTAAGTGTTGAGGCCAATGAAGGTATCCACGCGTTATTTGTATTGAGTTGCTCAAAGGAGGTTGCCCCTTGAAGTGGCATGTCATCAATAAAATTCCTTCTATGTTCTGGTTTTTTTTTGTTATATCATGTTATTGCAGGAGGCTTCTCTCATCTGGTATCAAAGCACTTTCCTTGGCACAAGCGAGAAATTTTTTCTTCTTCTTTTTGGCAAAAAATAAGGGCAAAATTGGGGAGCGAATTTCAGATAAATTTCTGAATTTTTTTTTGTATAGATTCATCATAAACAAGTTGTATAGTTGAATTCTTCTTGAAAAAATAAGCATTTCCAAAAAACATCATCTCATTTGGAGTTCAGAAAGTGGAGATATTGCTGATTTAAAATCAGCTATTTTGTAGAATTTCGGTGACGACCACGGAAATTGTAGAGCAGATATCGTTTGACGGGGTGCCCATATTTTTGTTTTGATTGTATAGCTAGATGCAGAATGGATGTTCCAATTCCAGAAATAGTTTATCATAGAGGTTTTGAGCACTATTGAGTGGGTTATGATTATTTTACAATTTTCATATCAAAACCCTAACTCTATTGACGAGTTTTTTGGGCTCGTTGGGTGAAGTTTCTGCCATTTTTTGGGTCTTTTCGCAGTGTATTTCCAACATTGTGATTATTGCAGTAGTTCTTCTTCTTTGCATCCACATTGTTCATTTCAATTGCAAGTTCGGATCTATGAATAACCCCTATCGCTTAACTATGGGAAGTACCTGGGTATAGCCCTAAAAATCATTGTGAGGAGTACCACAGGAACCTAGAAGTAGTTGGACATTGAGAGAACCTACCGACTAAAAGGAAGACAAACCCTACCTGATTGACTAGTTCCCACCCATGAGGTAAACCAAGAGCTATCGTTTGTGGCAAAACGGTTATCAGTTTTACCTGAGCCATGGAGTGATGGGTACTGCCCTAATACGCAAGTCGTTAGACAACGATATTGGTGGCTGAGGGACTCCCTTGAACCTTTAGGAATCCGAACATACCTGGGGTCCATATCTATTTCCAGTTTATAAATAATAGATTGCATTTTTCTAGAGCCGCCACAGATCAATTCCACCTAAAAAAAATCAAGCTCCTGGTTATCACCCGTGCAGGATAAAACAAACAAATGGAAGACGAACTTGTCACCCTCAAGAACAAAATTTAAGATTTGCATAAAACAATTCTCAACCTCCATCTTCATCATTCAGCCTTGAATAATAGATGACAACCAGATCCTTCTGCGTACACTGGGTTCTCTTCTTCCCACAATTTTCGTGGTCCAAAGATTAATTTCCCTCGCTTCAATGGTGATGATCTGACTGGATGGATATACATGGAAGAACAATGTCTTAGTCTGCATAACACTTTTGATGTCACCAAAGTCCCACTTGCATCCTTTGATTTGGAACATGAAACCCTTCAATGGTTCTGTTGGTACATCAAGGATCATGAAGAGTCAAAATGGACAGATTTTTGTCAACTCCTTTTGCAATGATTTGGCCCTAGTAATTTTGATGACTTCACATGAGCCCTCACTAAACTTCACCAAACTAGCACTGTGAGAGAGTATCAGATAAAATTTGAGAAATTAGCGAATCATACAAAAGGATTGTCTGATGCATTCTACAAGAGTTGTTTTATCATTGTTTTGAAAGATGCAGTTCGATCTGAGGTAAAAATGGTATCCCCCAACACAATAATGGAAGCCCTAGGGTTGGCTAAGTTAGCAGAGGATAAGATCATAGCTCAAAAATGCTCCCAATCCAGTTTTGTTCCATTCATAAATATGGTTTCCCAAAGACCTCCAATCGTGCCAACTCCTATAACCTCTCCTATCAAAAATTTGTCTGGAGACGAGATGTGGGCATGTAGAGTAAAGGGGTTTTGTTAGAATTGTGATGAGAAATTCACTCGACCGAGACATCAATGTGCTGAGCAAAAGAGTCTATCTCTTGGATGTGGCTTCTCTACCTACACCTGAAATTTGTGAAGATGCCCAGGATCCAGTAGATGATCATGTAGAAATTTAGCAGTCGCCAGTTGACCCTCCTTTTCAAGATGACCACCCAGAGATATCTCTCCATGCATTAACTATAGTCATCACCCCACAAACCATGTGGGTCAAGGGTTTCTTCAAGAATCTCCCTCTTACAACACTCATTGATTCTAGTAGCACTCATAACTTCATTGACCCTCAGATTGCCAAACAGGATGATTGTTTTGTCCATCCTTGCTCTAGCTTTGAAGTCATGATTGCCAATGGGGGAACCTTACCTTACAAAGGGAAGTGTCGCAATGTGCGTATCTCTCTTGGATATTATAACTTGCGCTTTGTCATGTTTTCCTTGCCCTTAAGCGGATGTGATGTGGCTTTGGAAACTCAATGGTTACGCACACTTTGACCCATCTTATGGGATTTCAATGAACTTCGGATGCATTTCTTAGTAAATGAAAAAAAAATACATTGAAGGGCTTACAACCAGGGTCTCTCAGCATCATTAGTTCACATCGCATGGAAAATCTCCTTAAGAAGAATCCGCATGGTGTCATCGCTTAGCTCCATTCCATTCAAATGCAACCATCAGTGGTCTCCACTACTCCCTTGGATCTACAACAAAATTTGGATCGATATGCATGTGTCTTTGCTGAACCAATGGGATTACCACCTTCAATATCAGATGACCATCATATTCCGCTCATTCCTGGAAGCACCCCTCCCAACATCAAGCCCATCCCTACATGCATTTGGACAAATATTTCAATGAATTTCATTGAAGGGCTCCCTAAATATGGAGGGAATACAATGATCTTGGTCATGGTTGATCGCCTCTCCAAATATAGTAATTTTTGTGCCTTCAACCATCCATATACCGCCTCCTCAGTCGCACAAATTTTCATGGACCGGATCTTCCGTGATTCAACTTTCATAAGTCAAATTTGGAAAGAACTATTTCACCACATTGGCACCAAACTGAAGATGAGTTCAAGGTATCACCCACAAAGGGATGGTCAGGATGAAGTTATCAACAAATTTTTGGAAAATTATCTTCACTGCTTCAGCTCTGGACAACAACATTAGTGGAAAAAGTGGCTCCCTCTCGCTGAATGGTGGTACAATACCTCGTTCCACACTACATCTAAAATGACTCCATATGAAGCAGTCTATGGTCAGGCATTGCCAGTGATTTGTCCATACACCCCCATCAGTTCACAAGTTTAGGAAGTTAACATAGTTCTCCAAAATCGAGATCAAATTCTTCACATTTTGCAGGACAATCTTCACATGGCAAGAAACCAAATGAAACAACAAGCTGACCAACACCGTTCTGAGCGCACTTTTCAAGTCGATGATATGGTTTTTCTTTGTCTACAACCTTACAAGCAATCCTTCTTGAAACTTAAAGGGCATCATAAGTTGGATGCAAAGTTCTATGGGCCATACAAGGTTCTTCAACAGCTTGGGTTTGTTGCTTATAAATTGGAACTTCCTCCTTCTTCTCACGTTCACCCAGTATTTCATGTCTATGGTCTAAAGAAAGTTATCATCACTAACATCAGGTTACAAACTATTTTACCGGAACTAGATAATGAAGGGTCCATCATTTTCAAGTCGAATACCATCCTTAATAGGTGCACTCATCAGCTTCGCTCTTGATCCATCACAGAGGTATTAATTCAGTGGCACAACATGCAAATAAAGGATGCTACATGGGAACCACTCCTTAAGATTCAACAACAATGTCCACATCTAAATATTTGTGGACAAAGCTTTTCTAAGAGGGAGTGGATGTTAGGAACCCAGGTCAACCCTTCTCTTTACTTTGTTAAGTATATTGTTTTTGGATGCAAATGATTTGTAAGTCGTCCCATGACTATATTGTATTATCCCACATTCACAGGGAGTAATAGTTGTTTAGATTAGACTTAGTATATAAGTAAGTGTTGAGTCCAATGAAGGTATCCACGAGTTATTTGTATTGAGCTTGCTCAAAGGAGGTTGCCTCCTTGAAGTGGCCTGCGATCAATAAAATTCCTTTTGTGTTCTGTTTTTTTTTTCTTTCTATATTATGCATTTTCATTATTTATTGCAGGGGGTTTCTCTTATTATGATTAGTTATGTCTGGGAGATAAGTTTTAAAATCGTCACTTGAGGCCCTAGCTATGGTTTTCTAGTATGTGGTCATATTTGAGGTGACTTATTTTTGTCGAATCCTTTGGTCTAGGAAAGGACATGATGTTTTTTCTCCAGTGTTCTTAGCAATCCCATGGTTAGTATGCCAGTTCGAGTGGGTGGCCTCCATCTTATGGAAGAAAGTTGAGAATATATTCGAATAATCTCTCAAGTGTTTGATTGAGTGGTTCTCCTTCCCTCATGGGAATATATTCGATTTGATCATGGTCATTGCTTGGAGAGCATGCAACAATAAAATAATAAAATAATATTAATATTAATTTTTTATTAATTAAAGACTATCTAAAGTCAATAGTCATGCCCTTTTACGAAAAGGTGCATGGCGGGCTTATATAAATCCCAAACCTATGTAACTATTTATGATCTATCATACATTACTACTTAGCCATTTATGGATTTCCTACGTTACTTATACTAGCTAGTCTATTATTGAGGAACTTTGTTCCTTCAGTGGTATCAGAGCCTCGTTGGCTAGATCCCGATCTTTGGCCATCTTTTTGGCTTTTAGCCATTACCCAGGGTTTCCATGAATTTTGATCTTTGACCATAAAATCACAATAAATTCCCACATCACTTCTCCTCTTCCCAAACCTCCCCTACGTTCTTCATCATCCTTCCTCCTTCCATCAATAATCTGTGCTCACACTTTTTTTCGTCATTTCCCCGTCAGTACTCAACCTACGCATTGCACTACTCGTATGTGCCTGCATACTCTACACCACCCGCGCTCATCTATTCTCCTCCATTTCCATCGCTCTCCCTTACTCCCATTCGTTGCTCCCCTATCCTGCTCCAAAAACCACATTGCATGCTCCATCCTCTAGCTGCACCCTTTCTGCTCACCGCTATCTCCTCCACTATCTGAATTTGATCAACACATAGTTATCATATTTGCCTACTACAACTTATACAATTATTCAACATGTTACATACATGTATATCAATACTAGCATACATGTGCAAAGTGTGCATGTGTGGCTAGCGTATCCACATGTCAGAAATGTACTATAAGAAAACATCATCTCTCCTAGGTATACTTGCTAATTAGTAATAACAATCATTCATGCAAGTAGAACACACATAAATATAACATAATTATTTTAGCATCCCTAGTTATTTTAACAGTTAAACCTTTAAGATTCAAATTGTTATCTTTGTGTTTATATTAGTTTAATCCATCAAGCACAAGGAAGGGTACCTACTACCACTAATTCAATATTAAGGAATCCCTAACCCTCAACAGTACTAACTAACATATCCTCCCATCCTAAACTACGTCTAATTCCTCCCTACCCTTCCTCTGTTAATACAAAAGTGGATGCCATCTATATCGACCTGACCACATAGAACCCGAGAGCGGTAGCGTCAGCTAACTAGTGGACATAGCCTCTCCTAGTAGGAATCCAACCGTTGTCATCACAACAACTTGGGGAGCGTGTCTTAGTACGACCCTCTCATGACCCTGGGTATCATAGAAACATAGGGTGGAACATACATCCATCCCTCTCAACATCCTAGGTCTATACCCTATCGAAACTGTACTTTGATGTTATCAAGATTATTTGATGTATCATTGTATCATCACTTTGGTAATTAAGGCTCTCTACAAAATATGTACTACACCACAGTTCATATCAAGTATATTACATAGCCTCTGTGTCCTGTGGATTAGTACTTTATAAACATACATTTATAACAATATCTACATTTAATCAACAACTAGTCCATATTATCAACATCATTACCTTTCATCACATAATATCATTAAATCGATCACATCATGGGTTGGTATCCACGTATGACATTATATATATATCACATTTCATCATGGACGACAATTAAACATACACTGTCATTATGAAATAAAGGAATCTTATGCTAACTACACCATAGTAACCACACAAACATAATAACATCATGAGAATGATAACATCATAACATTGTAATCATAGTATTGACATAAGCATAGTAACATCATAAACATAACAACAACATATAATTAGGTCTAACACGCTGAAAGTATAGTTTACTCAGTTTAGCTAGGTCCAACATATAATATGCAAATAAAGCGTAATATGTCTGACTCATAAACATGCCTAGTCAAAATATGGGGCGTTACATAATGGAAACTCAATATTTGAAGGAAATTATTGATTTATTTACAACACCTACAGGGATGAGCGTAAACTTGGACAAATCAGTCATTTATGCTTTTGGTATATATAATGTTTTAATTAATAATATTGTTGGGATCATTAATTTCCAAATTTTGAACTTCGATTTTGGGTTTAAATATCTTGGGTATCTCTTAAAACCCAAAAATTATAAGAAAGAATTCTAGAAGTTGTTAATAACTAGGGTGGAGCAGATGATTTATTTGTGGTGCAATAAGTGGATTTCAAGAGGCGGAATTTTGGTTTTGATTAAGTCGAACATTGAAGCTATCCCTATATTTTGGTATACCTTGGCACACATTCCAAAGGGTCTGTTGGAAAATATTAGGAAGATTTGTGCAAATTATTTGTGGAAAGGTAGTCCAAATTACAAAGGATCTCATCTAGATCGTTGGAAATTGACTACTACCCCAAAAAGTGTGGGGTCTGAAAGACTTGAATATGTTTGGTTGCTCTTTTGTAGAAAAGTCTTTATGGCATGTAATCACCAAGTATAGTATTATTGCTTAGAAATATTTTACTTCATTCTATGTTTTGGAAAGCACATACTTTAGCATTTCCTATCATTGGTAGGCATTTTGCATGGAAGGTAGGGGATTCAACACAAATTAGGACATGGGTTGATGTCGCTGTAGGTTGTAGTCAAGCTATTTTTTCTGTCAAATGAAATAATCTCTCATCTAAAACATAGAGGCTTGTGCACCTTGGATAAGATTTTAAAGCTTGAAGAAACAACCTTCTGGACTCAAGGTTGGATTTCCACACAAGAGATAGGTTTGTCAGAACATTTGATTCATATATGGGAGTTTTTGTGGCTGAATTATAGAGAGCTTGTGTAATATTGAATGACTCTTTAGATGTGCTATCGTGGGATTAAAAGAATGAGGGATGTGATTACCAAGTTAGAAACGAGTATTTAGCATTGCAATGTCATGAGAAGGTTGAAGAAGTTTGGTGGTGGTCAAAACTGTGGAAGGTGAGATAGCCAACAAAATGTTTCTTCTTATGTGGATTATTTAAAAAAATAATGTTCTTACTTGGGACAAGTTATAGAGGAGAGATAAGTTTGGGTTGGGTTGGTGTTATCTTTGCAAGGAAAATAAAGAGACGAATGCACGCTTATTATGTAATTGTCCTTTTACAGTATGGGTCTAGAAAAAAGTTAAACTTTCTTTGGGTTTGTAGAACACGTGGTCCAGAGAAACTATACTTGAGAATCTTAACTGTTGGTTTGATAAGAGAGAACTAATTATGCTCATGGTAGTTCTTTATCTGATACTTTGGAGGATTTAGACAACAAGGAATGAATGCATAATTGAAATTATGTATGTTTCATCATCTTTGGTCTCTATCCAGGCATTATCTTTACTACCTTTATTTCAATTCCTAGTAAAGGTTAAGAAGGTAAGACAACTGTATCAGAAATCAATAAATTTTTGCTATGGGAATTTTTTTATGGAGCTAGTCAAATAAATTGGTAGGCTTGTGGTGCATGTTTCATTCTCTATAATTTAGAGGACCACTATTATGTAGAAAGGTTTTTGTTGGAACCCGGGTCCACTAATTATTGTGAATTCATGGCCTTACTCTTTTTAATGAAGCTTGCATTAAATAATCATTTGGGTTAGTTGCAGGTGTTAGGGGTTTTTGAACTCACAATTCAATGGATGGAGGGGAAATGTAAGTTCAAAAGGCAAGTTTATATAACCTGGTTGTTCATCTGAAGGAATTTGCAACTTGTTTCCAGGTGATTTCATTTACTTATATTTTCAAGGAATTTAAAGATATGATTGATTCCCTCTCCCAGGAAAGCCTCACAAGTGTTCAATATTAGAATATTGTTGGAGAATTTAGGCGTGGGTCCCTTATCTCAAATAGAGTTTGTTATGTGGAGGAATTATAATTTGGTGGTTGCTTGTAGCCTAAGTTATTTCATTTTTAACATTTCTTTCTGTTGATTTTAGATATGTAATGGGGCATTTTCGGAAGACCTTAACTTTTTGTAATTTTGGGGCAAGTCTTTACAATCAAGTTTACGAGGAAGAACAATGNTTACACACACACACACACACACACACACACACACACACACACACATATATATATATATATATGCATGTATATATATGTATGTATATATAAATACATACATGTATATATATATATATGCACACACACACACACGTATATACATATATATGTGTGTGTGTGTGTATTTATATATATACATATATACATGCATATGTATATGCATATACATATTTTCCAATAGGAAAATATCTGTCACTTTAAATAAAGAGTGACCATAAACTGTTCCTGAGGAACTTTCGTTATATTCACAGAGAGAAACCAAGACTTAACCGTGGTAATATCACAAAATACATAGAGTTCATTCACAGAGAAATGGACTTATAAAAAAAATACACGGTCTAGTTCAAGGCTAGATATATACATATACATATGCATGTACACACACACACACACATATATATACACACATACTCACTCTGATTACAGAGTTAACTCGACGAGGACATCAAGTGAGGCCCTTATATATCAATATATAGACACCCAGGGATTTGATCTCTATACCTTATGCTCATAACTTACAGCACTTAACCACTTGAGCTAGCCCACTGGGCTAAAGCTTTTAGGAATCAATGTATGACTAAATTACATAATCTACTCAATCATTACATATGGGTTCAACAAGAGCATCATGCCACTTACAAGAATTAAACATGGGTGGGGAGGGTAACAATCATTTCTACCAACCACCCAAACTACATCCAATGGAAATATACATATGTATATATATACATATATGTATAGACATGTACATGTATATACATATACATGTATATACATATACATGTACATACATGTATAATATATATCCAATGGACATATACATATGTATATATATACATATATGTATAGACATGTACATGTATATACATATACATGTATAATATGCATGTACATACATGTATAATATATACTCAATGTATGGCTAAATTACATAATCTACTCAATCATTACATATGGGCTCAACAAGAGCATCATGCCACTTACAAGAATTCAACATGGGTGGGGAGGGTAACAATCATTTCTACCAACCACCCAAACTACATCCAATGGACATATACATATGTATATATATACATATATGTATAGACATGTACATGTATATACATATACATGTATAATATGCATGTACATACATGTATAATATATACTCAATGTATGGCTAAATTACATAATCTACTCAATCATTACATATGGGCTCAACAAGAGCATCATGCCACTTACAAGAATTCAACATGGGTGGGGAGGGTAACAATCATTTCTACCAACCACCCAAACTACATCCAATGGACATATACATATGTATATATATACATATATGTATAGACATGTACATGTATATACATATACATGTATAATATGCATGTACATACATGTATAATATATACTCAATGTATGGCTAAATTACATAATCTACTCAATCATTACATATGGGCTCAACAAGAGCATCATGCCACTTACAAGAATTCAACATGGGTGGGGAGGGTAACAATCATTTCTACCAACCACCCAAACTACATCCAATGGACATATACATATGTATATATATACATATATGTATAGACATGTACATGTATATACATATACATGTATAATATATGTATATTATACATGTATATGTATATACATGTACATGTCTATACATATATGTATATATATACATATGTATATGTCCATTGGATGTAGTTTGGGTGGATGTATATACATATACATGTATACACACACACACACATATATATACATATATATATACATACACATATATATATCTATACATATCTAGTTTCCTGAACATTATATACACATGTGTATACACATATATACACACATGTGTATACACATATATATGTATACACATATATGCGTATACATATGTATATACACATATATGTGTATACATATATATGTATACATACACACACACATATATGTGTGTGTGTGTGTGTATACACACATGTATGTATACATATGTGTATATACATATGTATACACATATATCACATATATGTATATGTGTATACATATGTGTATGTGTATACATATATGTCTATATACATATGTGTATATACATGTGTATATACATATATGTGTATATACATATGTATATACATACATATGTATATACACATATGTGTATATATATGTATATACATACATGTATATGTCCATTGGATGTATATAATGTATATACATACATATGTATATACATCAAATGAACATATACATATATACATACACGTATATGTCCATTGGATGTATATACATGTATATATATATATATGTATATACTTGTATATGTATATACATACATGTATATACATTCATGTTATATATATCTATATAATTTTTTATCTTATTTTTTTTTTAACGATAAAGGAGTTACATCTGCAGAATGTATGTGTGCATACATTTTCAAAAGAAAAAGTTAAGTTCTTGTTTGCTTGTCTTGTAAGCAAAAAAGGAAAAAAACAAAACCGAGCCCTTTGCTGCTCGAAACTTTGTCAAAAAATTGATATGTCCTTACATATATTTATATTTTTGTTATGGCTATAGGAAAAACAAAGCAGGACCTGAGCAAAAAATATGGCTCAAAAGTCTGCCAGTCAGAGTTAAATGTAAATTAGTCCCAAGAGAGGTGAAAAACCAGAGAGCCACGACCTGTATAAAAAGTGGGAGAGAGTTAACTCTGCTGTGGATCTATGAAAGGTCTATGATAAAATTCATAGATTTATTCCGCATTGGTCTCCAAAATCTTCCATGTTCCCTGTTCCATCAGAAGCCCTTTTTTTGAAAGTTTGTCTGCTTCAGTATTCCTTTCCATGTACACATGTCAACAAATTATGGTGTCAAAATTTGCCATACGCTTGCAGACTTATTCAAAGATTGGAGAAATAATTATAGTTCTGAACTCTTGAATATTTCTATTCACCCAGTTAATTACCACCATTGATTCATCAAATATTTGCAGATTTCTTCAATTTTTTTCCAAAGCAAAACATAGAAGGAGTTTGATAGCAAGAAGTTTAGCATAATTATTTGTTCCCTCCGTAATCCCATCTGTATTTTGAAATGGTGACTTTGCGATAGGCAAAGGGTAGCTCCACCCACAAGTGAGATCTTGAGAGGCTTCATAAAAAATCCCAAGGAAGGGTGAAATCAATGTGTTCTTCCGAGATAATGCGAACAGTCGAGGTGTCTTTGGATTGAGGGAAAAAAGACATAATATCTAAACCCTGTTTTGCAATGACTTCTGGTGGTGAAGCTTTGTTTGAATGATAGTTGCATTTATGGCCATTTGGATGCCCCAAATGTGTTAGATAGGCAATGCTTTTAGAGGGGCAAGGTTATTTTATTTAATCCAAGTTTTCCGGGCGTCCTCCATAGTTTGGCCCTGCCAACCCAGGTTTGTATTTATCAGAGTTTGTGAAAATTTCCAAATTTGAATTGTGAAAGGGCAGGAGATAAGCATATGTGTAATGTTTTCGTCCCCATTTTTGCATAAAGTGCACTAGCAAGGGCCTTCCAAGGAGCGATTTTTCATTATGTCCCAAGTTGGGATTTTATTTGCTAGAGTGCACCACATGAACAACATTGATTTTAGAGGGCAATTTAGTTTCCAAATGCCTTTATGCCACCACAGGGGATCTCCTTGAAGTGTCGTAGCACTTAAGTGTTGGTATACAGTCTTGGGGGTGTAAATACCACGAGCCGTAAGNTTTTAGAGGGCAATTTAGTTTCCAAATGCCTTTATGCCACCACAGGGGATCTCCTTGAAGTGTCGTAGCACTTAAGTGTTGGTATACAGTCTTGGGGGTGTAAATCCCACGAGCCGTAAGTTCCCAAATGATATCGTTCGATGAATTAGTGAGCCTGGTATGTGTGACTTTGAGAGAATTGATGTATATGATCCAAACTACATTCTAGTGAACTGGAAGCTCCAAATATCTACTCCCCTTCCCCCCTTGTTTCCAAATATTTGTGTAATCAGGGTCAACAATCTGATTAAGGTGGAAGTATCCTTTTTATTTAAGTTAAGGATGAGCTGATGTGGTAGGATGTGTTGAGATTGACTTCCGAGACAAGGATCCACACCTAGACATACCTTAGAGTCGTTTCCTACTTTCCAGGATATCCCACTTTGTATTAGAGGAAAAGCATTGCAGATGGATTTCCATATAATTGTCCCCAAGGATGGAAATTGGAAGGTTGCATTTCAGATCCAATCCAAGATAGAGTTAGGAGGAATGTATTTTTTATAAATAACCTCGGTCCAAAGGCTTTTTGTGGAAATGAGCCTCCAACATGATTTTGCAGAAAGGGATTTTGAAAAGGCCTGGATGTTTTTAAGGCCCCATCCACTGAGAGAGATGGGTCTAGAAATCTCATCCCATTTCACCCAAGGGAGAACCTTGTGACCATTCCACCCAGACCAGAGGAATCTAGAGCAGATTTTTCGTGACTTTTCCAGAATGGCCTTTGGGATCCAGGTGAGAGAAATCCAATAGACATGGATGTCCTCAAGAACCGATTTAACTAAAACTAATCTCCCATCTTGGGAGAGCCATCTGTTGCACCAGATATTAATCCTTCATTCCAGTTTGGCCAACAACCAAGTCCAGTCCTCCTTTCTGTAGCAATTCGGTTTTAGCCAGAAACCCAGATATTTTAATCCTTCCTCTAGAATTGGGACATTGAAAGGGAAAAGGTATGTGTATCTTCGCAATTCTGCTTCTTCTAGATTGGTGGGAGAGAGAGTGGATTTTTGCTCATTCAATTTCATACCAATGGCTTTGCAGAAAAGGTGAAATATTTTTGATAATTTTTCTGTATCCTTGATCGTTCCATTGCAAAAGATAAGGATATCATCCATGAATAGGAGATGAGTAATATTTAAATTATTGGCTATTTTGAACCCTGTGAAAATACCTCTTCTTTTTGCATCAATTAGGGCTCTGATAATACCTTCAACCACCAATAAAAAAAAGCAATGGGGAAAGAGGGCACCCTTGCCGAAGTCCTCTCTCTGAGAGAAAGAAGGGGGAAGTTGAGCCATTAATAAGAACAACAAACAAGGTAGCGGTGATGCAACACAAATTACATTTCATAAAAGAGTAGCTAAAGCCCAGATGTGTAAGGAGAAGTCTTAGGTAAATCCAACTTACCATGTTAAAATCCTTTGAGAGATCGATCTTTAAGATTGTTCCTTTTATGTTCTTGATTTTTATGCTGTGCAACCATTTTTGAGCTACTGCTATGGCTTCATGGATCTATCTGTTCTTGAGGAATCCAAACTGTTCCAGTGAGATGATTTTTGAGAGAACCTTTTTGAATCTTTGAGCAATGATTTTTGCAACCACTTTGTAGGTAATGTTGCATAGATAGATAGGCATGAAGTCTTCCAAAGTGACTAGATTTTATGTTTTTGGAATGAGACCGATGAAAGTGGAGTTGAGGGGAGAGTGAATATGGCCATTTACCCGGGATTCTTCAACCAAATGGAGAATATCAGGGCCAATTGTGTCGCAGAGGGCCAAGAAAAATTCAATGGTCCAATCATCTAGACCAGGGATTTTATCCTTCTGGAAGTTGTGTAAATTTGTCTTCAACTCATCCTCAAATATCTCCTCCGATAGCTCAATGTTGTCCTCTTCTAAAATTTGACATGGGGAAAATTGTGAAATCTGGATAACCTCCACAATTATTACCCAATTCTTTGGTTTGAAGAGGGTTTGAAAATGTGATTTACTGATCCCAACCATATCTTCAAAGGAGGAGCACATCTCTTTATTTGAATTCTTTAATTCCCAAAAGGTGTTCTTCATTTTACTTCCTTTTGCAAAGGACTGGAAGGATTTTGTGTTATCATCCCCACTTGGAAACCAGATGGATATGCTTTTTAATCTCCAAACTTCCTCCATTTATTTCAAGAGTTTGTTCCAGTTGGATTCCAAAGTAACCAATTTTCCTTTGTCTTCCTGTGAGAAGAAACCACCCCCTTTTGAATTTTGTGTTTCAGCTATATCCACCTCGATTTGAAGATGAGCTTGATCACCCGCTTCCTTTTTAAGTTTGGCCCATTCTTTGAGGAGGGGTTTTATACGGGAGAGACTTTGAGCAAAATGAGATGCATCATGGTTCCCAGCTGCAGCCATATAAGGGATCCAATTCGTTTGGATTAGGTAGATTGCTTCCTCATTTTTTAACCATGCTGCACAAAATTTGAAAGGGATGGATGGTTTTCTAGGGCTACTCAGAATTTCAAGACAGATAGGGAGATGATTAGAGTCACCACCAGAATCAACCCATTGTCTAAACATTAGGTTATTTCCCATGAGGATTTCTTCCAGTAATAACCTCTCCAGTATTTTTGCAATTTTGTTTTCCCCAATTCTTCTGTTGTTCCAAGTAGGATTTAACTTGATGGGGTCAAGGTCCACTAACTGAGAGACCTGAATAAAATGGACAAAATAGCTTTCCAAAGGGTCCACCCTTGCTATTGGGCCCCAGATTTATTGGGTGCCGAGGGTAAAATTTAAGTCTCTTCCCAAGATGACATTTTCATTTTTTAGATGGGGAGAAGGGCGCAGGTTGTCTGAGAAGGGTACTCTGTTGTCGTAAGGGCCATAGATATTTAGAATGGTAAGGAGGAGATTTTCTTCAGCCCAATGCACATGTATCCCCATACCAGAGGTGGATCCCCAAGAATTTAAACATTTTACAGATAGTTGATTCCATCCAATAGCCAGTACTCTGGAGTGGCCTTTTTCACTTTGAGCTAAGAAGAAATAATTTCAAGAAATGGAGTCTAATAGGTTTGTGACCTCTGTTTCCGACCCCATGGTTTCCTGAAGGAGGATTACATCCAGTTTTTGGATCAGGAGCATCCTCTTTAGGGCAAGTTTCTTCTGGGTACTATCCAGACCCCTACAGTTTTGTGAAAGGATTTTCATTTGGGAACCCCTTCTAGGGCATGCACTACTCTAAGTTCCACAAAGATTTTTTTTTGTCTTCCATTTGCTTGATCCCTCAGAGCATTCTGCTGTGTAGAGGAGAAGTGTGAGGGTCTACCTCTTCCTCCACCTTTTGGGGGAAATCTAGGGTTTATTCCTAGTCCTGTGTGAGTAGAAGCAAGATTGGGTATAACAGGGATATCTCTCGACCTGAGGTGAAAACATATTGTAGAGGAAGAGGGGGTGCCGAGGGAGGTAGTCTTCTTTGGGGGTTGAGAGGATATAGGAGGAGGTGAAATAGAGAGAGGGGGAGGGGGATGAGGACTAGATGCACCTTGAGTGGAATAAGAGCGGGAGGGTGCCACAACTTCTGAGTCTTTAAGGTTTAAATCAAGCAAAGAAATTTCTAACAAATGATCATTCAAGGAAGAATCATAAGGCTTACTTGACGAGTGTTCCAATTCCTGTTGTAGTGGTTGTTCTGAAACTAGGCTAGCATCCTCTGAGAGTTGTTATGAGGAGAGAAGAGGTTGGGGAGGTTCTTCCTCCGAGCTGATGAAGCCATCCACCTTCTGTCCATGCTTGCTTTTATCAATTTCTTTTGCCTCTTGAGCCCTCAAACTCCGTCTCTTCTTTGCTTGATTCATTGTGAAACCCAGATGGCAATTTTTTGCAAGGTGTCCAGTTGCATGGCATCGATGACACCTAAAAGGTATCCCTTCATAATATAAAAGGTATCCTGGAGGTTCGTTCTAATGTTGAGGGAGACAAGGATGCAGGCAACCATTTTTCTTTGAGTAGTTTGAAAGGAGAGGTCAACGCCTAGAAATACCCCTAGGGCATTCTCAAGATCCTAAAGTGATTCCAGGTTCCAGAACTCCCATGGAAGACTAGGTAGACAAACCCAGATAGGTAGGGTGTCCATTTTCTCACAATTTGTGTCGAAGAGCGATGCCCAGTTTTTGAGCAGGATAGGAATGGATCCATAGCTCAAGTGTTTTCCCAAAATTTTATTAGCATCCCCTACATAATTGAACTTGAAACCAAACCATCCCTTAGATAGGGCACTTGTTTTCGACTCATACTGTAGGAGGTTCGACCAATTTTTCTAGACCCAGAATTCTAAATATTTAGTGCTAGGGTTACAACCTCTGGTTTTCCCAACCATGGTCATCTCCGCCATGTTCCCGGCTTCTGCTATAGAGACATTAACCCCATAGATGAGGTTTAAGGGCCCGTTTGTCAAGATCAAGCACTCGTTTTTCCTTTTTTTGCTAGGGTTTCGTTCCATACAGTCCTTGCCGCCTTGCAAACCCTCCTTGTCTTCTATGCTTCTCTTGTTAGGTCCGGAATCAACTAGGTGCCCTTGTAGGTATACTGATCAAAGGAAAGAGGCGACAAAACCCTCCAAACTATGGCTTTTAGCTCCGTCTGATGCATGAAGGAGTGGTGGATCTGGGGGTTTAGGAAGTGAGCCAAGCCATCCTGCTTCTAACAGTTCAAAATCATTGAGTAGGGCCCGATCCATAGGTGTTGACAGGTTCATAACCGAGTTTTCATGCAATTCTATGTGTAGAATAGTTGAATCAGTAGGGTAACTGAGCCCTACGTTCGCTTCAAATCTTGAAGGGAAAAGGGAGAAAGGCCTTCCACCGAGCGACGGGTCGAGCATCCTGACAACTAGCGATAGCTGCGGAGCATCTATGGGTAGTCCTGGCAAGGGATTTGATTTCCAACTGCTAACTATGGTCTCCATTGACCCTGCATGTTGGGTGAGGTCGCAACTGGAAACAATTCAAGGCCAGGTTAATTTGTGGCAGTGTAAGGTTCACTGTTTGTGGGCAGTGAGGAGAAAAATGATTTCGCTTGCCACGAGTCTATTGTGTAGTCCACTAGGTCCTCATCATCGTGTGCCATCTTTCGGCTGTGGACTGCGAAGCGGGAGGGAAATCCGAGATGGAGCGACTGGTTTTCAGGGGCTGTAGATGCAACCCCATAGGGTTTGAGAAGACGAAGATGCCCTCATTCCTCCGAGATCTGTCATTGGTTATTTTCTCAAATATATACATATATGTATACATGTATACACATATGTGTATGTATATATACATGTATACATAAATGTGTATATATATGGAATATATATATATATATACACACACACACACACACATATATACATATTATATATGTACATATATATATGTATATATATAATATGCATGTACATATACATATATGTATATGTATATGTATACATGTATATATACACATATATGTATATGTATATGTATACTTGTATATATATATACATATATGTATATCTCCTGCAACCTGATTTACAAAATCATTGCTAAGGTACTAGCTCTAAGACTCAAATAAGTTCTTAGTGAAATTATAACTAAAGAGCAATTTGTCTTCTTAAATAATAGGCAGATTCATGATGCTGTGTCATTGGCACAAGCGACAATCCATAACATATAAAGGGAAAAATGAAGAGCCTTTGCCTTGAAGCTAGATTTATCAAAAGCTTATGATAGGATGGGTTGGACCTTTGTAAGAATATTGCTGATAAAAATTGGAGTAGCATTAGAAGTTGTAGAGTGAATAATGGGATGTTTACAGTCTACATAATTCGTTGTTATGATCAATGGATCTCCATCTAACTTTTTCAGACCTACAAGAGGTTTAAGGCAAGGATTCCCTCTATACCCCTTCATCTTCTTGCTGGTGGCAGAGGACTTGAGTAGGATCATACACATGCCAATTCAGAAGGGACAATAAAGGGCATCAAGGTCTCTGATACAGAAGAAGTAACTCACACACTTTTTGTAGATGATGTCCTTTTGTTTGGAGAAGGATCCATAAAAAATCTTGAGGCCTTTCTAGCTCTGATAGACATGTACAAAAGAGCTACAGGGATGGTGGTAAACATTGATAAATCTAACCTCATCCATAATGAGTTCCCCAATGACATGATTCAGAGGTCAAGGGAGCTAATACAACATCAAACTACTCCAGTGGGGGAGGGGTTCAAATACCTGGGGTTTACTTTGAAACCAAATTGTTACTCCTTTCAAGACTGGGTTTGGCTGCTCAAAAAGACTGAAAGTAGGATTAACATATGGGAAAATCGGTTCTTATCCAGAGGAGGAAGATCAGTTCTTCTAAAAGCAGTTCTACAAAGTAGCCCAGTATATTAGGCCTCTATAACATACATTCCAAAAGGAATTGTAACAAAAATAAGAAATATGTGCTTCTCTTTCTTGTGGACAAACAACAAGAAATTAGAAGGCATCCCACTGGCAAAGTGGAAGATTTTAGCTCAGCCAAAGGAATTAGGTGGTTGGGGCATAAAAAAATCTATAACTTTTAAGCAAAGATTTAGCTGCTAAAACTATGTGGAGATTCATTCAAAATCCTGAAACAATATGGGGCAGGGCCATCTTATCCAAATATTGGTCCGAAACTAGTCTTGCAGGTTGGATTAGAAATCAAGACAAAACATAAAAAAATGGCTCAATAGGGTGGAAGGCAGTGATTTTGGCTTACCATCTGGTTAGACAGTGGATAGCATGGAAAATCGGTGATGGAAGACAAGTTTGAGTGGGCGAAGATCCTTGGTCTAGGGCAGGGGAAAACTTCAGACTCTCCACTCGCTTAATCCAACATCTCAGATCACAACGAATTTTCTCTTTAGAAGATGCTTGTCATAATCTAGCCTCAATAGGGTGAAGGTAGTGGAAAGCTACCCTCGATCTTGAACTAACAAGTGAACATGCAGAAGAATGGAATAAATTTATCAATCTGTTAGTTACCAATTTTATCCATCTGGGGGCAGAACCAGATAAAATGGTATGGACAAAGAATCCTAAATAAGGACAATACACATCCAAGCTCGGTTTCCAAGTATCCTTTCAAGAGCAGTCAGGGGAAGATAAACAGTGGTGGTGGAAAAGACTTTGGCATATTCGGAGCCCTATAAAAACGATAATCACAACGTGGCTAGCTCTTTCAAACAAACTATTGACATGGGAAATGTTACAGAAAAGAGGATTTGAAGGACCAGGTTTATGCTCATTATGCAGATCAAACGATGAAACAAACTCATATTTGTTCGCATTTTGTCCATATGCAGGCAGCGTATGGATGGGAGCTGTAGGAAATCTAGCTGCAGACAAAGCTCATGAAAGAACAAATGCAACCTTAGAGGAAAGAACCAAATCTTGGTGGCACAATGAAAGGGTAGGTCCATATGAAGCATTTATGGTTCTTTTTGTTTACAGTATTTGGGAAGCAAGGAACATAGCTATATTCAACAACTCTTGGACCCCTCCTGACATTACCATTTCCCTGTTAATGAGTAAGGTTTAGGAACACAAGCTTGACGCTGTCATATCCAAAACAAGAATAATTAGAGCTCCAGCAATAAACAATGAAATTCCATGGGCCTATTTCGATGGTGATAGTCAAGGAGAGCCTCCATTGGGAGGTACCAGAGCAATCAAGGAGAGCCTCCATGGATCAAGGTTCTAATAACAGGGCCAAACCCTCAGCTTTATAGGAAACTTTGAAAGTGGCTCATAGCAACCAGATACAAGACATTTAGATTTTTGGCGATTCCAAAGTTGTGGTGGACTGGGAAAATGGAAGGAATAATATACAAGTTCCACATCTACAACATTTACTTGTTGAAATTCAGAATTTGAAAGCAATGTTCAGGAGGATATCGTTTGCGCACATATATCGAGAGTTGAATGAAGAAGCTGAATCCCTCTCCAAACAGGCTTTGGCTTACCAACCAGGACTGATGGAGATAGAAGATGTAGCAGAAGGAATATCAACCCTTAGATTTGAAATGATTTAGAAGGTGAAGCAAAATATTAAAGAAAGTTTTTTGTAATGAACAGTTAAACTAAGTCTGTTTCGGCTAAATGCAAGGATATTATGAGATGTAAGCTGTATAGGGCAGGTTTTGGACAAAGAATGATATGTC
>LPNX011135935.1:132983-190234 GCA_001517045.1 Pseudotsuga menziesii | reverse complement strand
TATATATACATGTACACACACACACACATATATATCCTTCTAATGTCCATGACATTGATGTTACCTCAATGTTATCATATATGTATATAAAATTACCCTTTTAATGTCCACGATATTGATGTTACCTCAACGTTGTCATTATTGGGCTATTCCCTAGCCTATTAACATGTAGGTTAGTTTAACAAAAACACATCTACATGCATAACCATGTATCCTTTTCATGTTATAAACAATGTTACACATTGAAGTTTAATGTATGCTTATTTACCATGTGCATCACACTAATTATACATTCGCAATATATATCAAACTAGTATTTAGTATCAAAACTTTACTTTTAAATTTTACATAACTATCATCATTAATAACAAAATAATAAAGCACATATATTATCTACACATAGGTTCCCTCCTAATAAATTGGTTGAGAGAGGAAGCTCATTTTCGACATAATTTGACCATTTTTTACAAAGTTTGCAAATTTGGAGAAGGTTCTAGAATTCATAGATAGAAGACAACACAATTTAGGCTAGAAAGTAGGACATAGTTGCAATGAAAAGAGTCTTTGAGTTTCTTTTCCATAATCAAAGACATATATTTAATTAACATTGACAAAGTGTACAAAACCCCAACTATACATTTATGACCATTTCGATTGACATGATCCATGAATTTTTTTTGATACTTGACGAACCTTAAATAAATAATGACTACCCTTCAAACAGATACTTTTGGGTTTTTCATAAACAAAATCAGTTCGATCCCTTATTATACCTGCCCAGAGGCATGGTATATTGTTTTCCTTTAGCGTTGACTGTGCATTAGTTGCAGATGACTGAAATACAATAAACATTTTAACCAAAGTTTTCAACAATTTTTTTATTTATTAATTTAAAAATAATATTTTTCTACAAACTGATTGGCTTATTATTTGAGGCGTTAATGCAGCCGCAGCGGCGTAAATATTGGGAATCGCAAAGACAATTAATATTTCTATGTATTGGGAATGAGATGCTAGCGCTACCTCTCCGTTCTTCGAGCTAGGCATTGTCGTTGAGTTGGGCCTTATCATGTCATGGGTACCAAAGAATCATTTTCCTTCACATGTCTTGCATTTTGTGTGGCAACTTTCTGAAGCTACATGAGTATGCGTCAATTTATAACAAACCAGTATGAAAAAACATCATAGCATACATTTATCAACTAAAATACTAAAATGTTGAATTATAGACAAAGCACTATCACCTAAGCCATACTTTACAACATGAAACAATATTTCAACATAGAAATACGCTACCCTGCGTTGAATGTCACACATTGTCATGATTATAACGGTCCGTATAACTGGAGCTCTGTAGCTTTCAATAATTCACTAGCAAGCTTAGCACTGTAGCTAATTCTCACCATTAATTGCCAAGCAATATTGGGTTTGAGAGCAACTAAACAACTTCCTTTCTACTTTATCCTAATATTCCTCCACAACCAGTCTTAAATTGCACCTCCACAATGGCTCTTAAATTGCGCCTAAGATAGGGATGGATCCATTTGTATGTACTACTCCAGTCGATTTTATGCATACTGCTGTTACTTACGTTGATTCTGCATTTGAAAAGCTGAGTCCTATAGATTGATTATTTTAAGGAGCCAGCTGGATTAGTCTTTACCACATTGGATTTTATTTGATCGATATCGATAGAACCCATGTTACCAACTGTCCTCCCTATACAGGCCAATCAGTTCAATCCCACCTGTAACACCTGTAACAATCCCATCTAACCATCTGGGTAAAGAGTCGAGACAAGCTTAACATGCTAAATGAAGAAGATATATTTATTGGGTTTTGACCTTTCATACAGTTAGTTCTTCCCAACGACCTAGGAAAGAAAAAAGGTGTCTCAAACTGCACAGATTTGAGGGGAATAAATAGTCTTTAAGGACCTGGTTTTACCCGAGCTAGCAATTTTAGGGGAACAAAAATGGGTATAAGGCTCAAAAGCATAGACAATTTCTCCCTAATAATGCATTAAAACAATTCATGCATATAAATGATAATATTGAAAAATAACTTCAAATATCAAAATTGCTTGCCTTAGGGAAATAACATTGAACATAAAACATTTGAAGTAAATCAAAATTGCAATGGAGGATTTACATACAATATCAAACCCGAGAGCGAGAATCAACAATGGCACTAACCATGTTCCACGATTCACAGATCATCAAACCAACAAAACCGAATCACAGGATCCTCTGGCCGATCATATTACAAGAGAAATCATAGACTTGGGCTATAGTTACCCTTTGTTGTGGGGGTTCCTTTATTCTGAGTACCATACCCTGGTTCAAATACGTTGCACTACCACATGCTAAGGTAATCCTCTACAACAACTAGAGTTTATTGCATTGATAAATACATACAAATTAACATATTTTGCAGCTAATTCAGGCTTAATATGCATCTAAATTGACAGTTAAAACCAATAATGGAGATGTAATCTACTTTTCATTGCATTTTCCTATCCATTGATCGCTACATCTTGCACCCCATCATTGCATCTTGCATTGGTGCTGTCTGCATTGTTGCATATTGCACCACCCCAATCCCGCCATTTTTTTCCCACATTTCTCATCATGCTAAAGTCCTATATATATATGATTTTTTATTTTATTTTTTTATTAACGATAAAGGAGTTACATCTGCAGAATGTATGTGTGCATACATTTTCAAAAGAAAAAGTTAAGTTCTTGTTTGCTTGTCTTGTAAGCAAAAAAGGAAAAAACAAAAACGAGCCCTTTGATGCTCGAAACTTTGTCAAAAAATTGATATGTCCTTACATATATGTATAATTTTGTTATGGCTATAGGAAAAACAAAGCAGGACCCGAGCAAAAAATATGGCTCAAAAGTCTGCCAGTCAGAGTTAAATGTAAATTAGTCCCAAGAGAGGTGAAAAACCAGAGAGCCGCGACCTGTATAAAAAGTGGGAGAGAGTTAACTCTGCTGTGGATCTATGAAAGGTCTATGATAAAATTCATAGACTTATTCCGCATTGGTCTCCAAAATCTTCCATGTTCCCTGTTCCATCAGAAGCCCTTTTTTTGAAAGTTTGTCTGCTTCAGTATTCCTTTCCCTGTACACATGTCGACAAATTATGGTGTCAAAATTTGCCATACGCCTGCAGACTTATTTAAATATTGGAGAAATAGTTATAGTTCTGCACTCTTGAATATTTCTATTCACCCAGTTAATTACCACCATTGATTCACCAAATATTTGCAGATTTCTTCAATTTTTTTCCAAAGCAAAACATAGAAGGAGTTTGATAGCAAGAAGTTCAACATAATTATTTGTTCCCTCCGTAATCCCATCTGTATTTTGAAATGGTGACTTTGCGATAGGAAAAGGGTAGCTCCCCCCCCACAAGTGAGATCTTGAGAGGCTCCATAAAAAAATCCCAAGAAAGGGTGAAATCAATGTGTTCTTCCGAGATAATGCGAATAGTCGAGGTGTCTTTGGATTGAGGGAAAAAAGACATAATATCTAAACCCTGTTTTGAAATGAATTCTGGTGATGAAGCTTTGTCTGAACGATAGCTGCATTTATGGCCATTCGGATGCCCCAAATGTGTTAGATAGGTAGTGATTTTAGAGGGGCAAGGTTATTATAGTTAATCCAGGTTTTCCGGGCGTCCTCCGTAGTTTGGCCCTGCCAATCCAAGTTTGTATTTAGCAGAGTTTGTGAAAAATTCCAAATTTGAATTCTGAAAGGGCAGGAGATAAGCATATGTGTAATGTTTTCATCCCCATTTTTACATAAAGTGCACTAGCCAGGGCCTTCCAAGGAGCGATTTTTCATTATGTCCCAAGTTGGGATTTTATTTGCTAGAGTGCACCACATGAACAACTTTGATTTCAGAGGGCAATTTAGTTTCCAAATGCCTTTATGCCACCACAGGGGATCTCCTTGAAGTGTCGTGGCACTTAAGTGTTGGTATACAGTCTTGGGGGTGTAAATACCATGAGCCATAAGTTCCCAAATGATATCATTCGATGAATTAGTGAGCATGATATGTGCGACTTTGAGAGAATTGATGTATATGATCCAAACTACATTCTAGTGAATTGGAAGCCCCAAATCTCTACTCCCCTTCCACCCTTGTTTCCAAATATTTGTGGAATCAGGGTTAGCAATCTAATTAAGGTGGAAGTATCCTTTTTTATTTAAGTTAAGGATGAGCTGATGTGGTAGGATGTGTTGAGCTTGACTTCCGAGACAGGGATCCACACCTAGACATACCTTAGAGTCATTTCCTACTTTACAGGAAAGCCCACTTTGTATTAGAGGAAAATCATTGCAGATGGATTTCCATATAATTTTCCCCAAGGATGGAAATTGGAAGGTTGCATTTCAGATCCAATCCAAGATAGAGTTACGAGCAATGTATTTTTTATAAATAACCTCGGTCCAAGGAATTTTGTGGAAATGAGCCTCCAACATGATTTTGCAGAAAGGGATTTTGCAAAGGCCTGAATGTTTTTAAGGCCCCATCCACTCAGAGAGTTGGGTCTAGAAATATCATCCCATTTCACCCAAGGGAGAACCTTGTGACAATTCCACCCAGACCAGAGGAATCTAGAGCAGTTTTTTCGTGACTTTTCCAGAATGGCCTTTGGGATCCAGGTGAGAGAAATCCAATAGACATGGATGTCCTCAGGAACCGATTTAACCAAAACTAATCTCCCAGCTTGGGAGAGCCATATGTTGCACCAAATATTAATCCTTCGTTCCAGTTTGGCCAATAACCAAGTCCAGTCCTCCTTTCTGTAGCAATTCGGTTTTAGCCAGAAACCCAGATATTTTAATCCTTCCTCCAGAATTGGGACATTGAAAGAGGAAAGGTATGTGTATCTTCATAGTTCTGCTTCTTCCAGATTGGTGGGAGAGAGAGTGGATTTTTGCTCATTCAATTTCATACCAGTGGCTTTGCAGAAAAGGTGCAAGATTTCTGATAATTTTTCTGTATCCTTGATCGTTCCATTGTAAAATATAAGGATATCATCCATGAATAGGAGATGAGTACTATTTAAATTATTGGCTATTTTGATCCCTGCGAACTTACCTCTTCTTTTTGCATCAATTAGGGCTCTGATAAGACCTTCAACCACCAATAAAAAAAGCAATGGGGAAAGAGGGCACCCTTGCCAAAGTCCTCTCTCCAAGATAAAGAAGGGGGAAGTTGAGCCATTAATAAGAACAACAAACAAGGTAGCGGTGATGCAACACAAATTCCATTTAATAAAAGAGTAGCTAAAGCCCGGATGTGTAAGGAGAAGTCTTAGGTAAATCCAACTTATGATGTCAAAATCCTTTGAGAGATCGGTCTTTAAGATTGTTCCTTTTATGTTCTTGATTTTTATGATGTGCAACCCTTCTTGAGCTACTGCTATGGCTTCATGGATTTGTCTGTTCTTGAGGAAGCCAAACTGTTCTAGTGAGATGATTTTTGAGAGAACCTTTTTGAATATTTGAGAAATGATTTTTGCAACCACTTTATAGGTCATGCTGCACAGATAGATAGGCATGAAGTCTTCCAAAGTGACTTGATTTTATGTTTTTGGAATGAGAGCGATGAAAGTGGAGTTGAGGGGAGAGTGAATATGGCCATTTACCCGGGATTCTTCACCCAGATGGAGAAGACCAGGGCCAATTGTGTCGCAGAGGGCCAAGAAAAATTCAATGGTCCAATCATCTAGACCAGGGATTTTATCCGTTTGGAAGTTGTGTAAAGTTGTCTTCAACTCATCGTCAGATATCTCCTCCGATAGCTCCATGTTGTCCTCTTCTAAAATTTGACCTGGGGAAAATTGTGAAATCTGGATAACCTCCACAATTATTACCTGATTCTTTGGTTTGAAGAGGGTTTGAAAATGTGATTTACTGCTCCCAACCATATCTTCAAAGGAGGAGCACATCTCATTATTTGAATGTTTTAATTCCCAAAAGGTGTTCTTCATTTTACTTCCTTTTGCAAAGGACTGGAAGGATTTTGTGTTATCATCCCCACTTGGAAACCAGATGGATATGCTTTTTAATCTCCAAACTTCCTCCCTTTATTTCAAGAGTTTGTTCCTGTTGGATTCCAAAGTAACCAATTTTCCTTTGTCTTCCTGTGAGAAGAAACCGCCCCGAGGCTGAATTTTGTATTTCAACTATATCCACCTCGATTTGAAGATGAGCTTGATCACCCGCTTCCTTTTTAATTTTGGCCCATTCTTTGAGGAGAGGTTTTATACGGGAGAGACTTTGAGCAAAATGAGATGCATCATGGTTCCCCTCTTCAGCCATATAAGGGATCCAATTCGTTTGGATCAGGCGGATCACTTCCTCATTTTTTAACCATGCTGCACAAAATTTGAAAGGGATGGATGGTTTTCTAGGGCTACTCAGAATTTCAAGACAGATAGGGAGATGATTAGAGTCACCACCAGAATCAACCCATTGTCTGAACATCAATTTATTTCCCACGAGGATTTCTTCTAGTAATAACCTATCCAGTATTTTTGCAATTTTGTTTTCCCCAATTCTTCTGTTGTTCCAAGTAGGATTTAACTTGATGGGGTCAAGGTCCACTAACTGAGAGACCTGAAGAAAATGGACAAAATAGATTTCCAAAGGGTCCACCCTTACTATTGGGCCCCAGATTTCTTGGGTGCTGAGGGTAAAATTTAAGTCTCCTCCCAGGATGACATTTTCATTTTTTAGATGGGGAGAAGGGTGCAGGTTGTCTGAGAAGGATACTCTGTTGTTGTAAGGGCCGTAGATATTTAGAATGGTAAGGAGGAGACTTGCTTCAACCTAATGCACATGTATCCCCATACCAGAGGTGGATCCCTAAGAATTTAAATATTTTACAGATAGTTGATTCCATCCAATAGCCAGTACTCTTGAGTGGCCTTTTTCACTTTGAGCTAGGAAGAAATAATTTCAAGAAATGGAGTCTAATAGGTTTGTGACCTTTCTTTTCGATCCCATGGTTTCCTGAAGGAGGATTACATCCAGTTTTGGGATCAGGAGCATCCTCTTTAGGGCAATATTCTTCCAGGTACTATCCAGACCCCTACAGTTTTGTGAAAGGATTTTCATTTGGGAACCCCTTCTAGGGCCTGCACTACTCTAAGTTCCACAAATTTATTTTTTTTGTCTTCCATTTTCTTGATCCCTTAGAGCTTACTGCTCTACAAAGGAGAAGTGCGAGGGTCTACCTCTTCCTCCACCTTTTGGGGGAAATCTAGGGTTTATTCCTAGTCCCGTGTGAGTAGAAGCAAGATTGGGTATAGCAGGGATATCTCTCGACCTGAGGTGAAAACAGATTGTAGAGGAAGAGGGGGTGCTGAGGGAGGTAGTCTTCTATGGGGGATGAGAGGATACAGGGGGATGTGCAATAGAGAGAGGGGGAGGGGGATGAGGACTAGAGGGACCTTGAGTGGAATAAGAGCGGGAGGGTGCCACAACTTCTGAGTCTTTAAGGTTTAAAGCAAGCAAAGAAATTTCTAACAAATGATCATTTAAGGAAGAATCATAAGGCTTACCTGACGAGTGTTCCAATTCCTGCTGTAGTGGTTGTTCCGGAACTATGCCAGGATCCTTTGAGAGTTGTTATGAGGAGAGAAGGGGTTGGGGAGGTTCTTCCTCCGAGCTGATGAAGCCATCCACCTTCTGTCCCTGCTTGCTTTTATCAATTTCTTTTGCCTCTTGAGACCTCAAACTCCATCTCTTCTTTGCTTGATTCATTATGAAACCCAGATGGCAATTTTTTGCAAGGTGTCCAGTTGCATGGCATCGATGACACATAAAAGGTATCCCTTCATAATATAAAAGGTATCCTGGAGGTCTGTTCTAATGTTGAGGGAGACAAGGATGCAGGCAACCATTTTTCTTCGAGTAGTTTGAAAGGAGAGGTCAATGTCTAGAAATACCCCTAGGGAATTCTCAAGATCCTGAAGCGATTCCAGGTTCTAGAACTCCCATGGAAGACTAGGTAGACAAACCTAGATAGGTAGGGTGTCCATTTTCTCACAGTCTGCGTCGAAGAGCGATGCCCATTTTTTGAGCAGGATGGGAATGGATCCATAGCTCGAGTGCTTTCCCAAAATTTTATCAACATCCTCTAGGTAATTGAACTTGAAACCAAACCATCCCTTAGATAGGGCACTTGTTTTCAGTTCATACTGTAGGAGGTTCAACCAATTTGTCCAAACCCAAAATTCTAAATCTTTAGTGCTAGGGTTGCGAACTCTATTTTTCCCAACCAAGGTCATATCTGCCATGTTCTCGGCTTCTGCTATAGAGACATTAACCCCACAGATGAGGTTTAAGGGCCTGTTTGTCAAGATCAAGCACTTGTTTTTACTTTTTTTGCTAGGTTTTCGTTCCATACACTCCTTTCCACCTTGCGAACCCTCCTTGTCTTCTATGCTGCTCTTGTTAGGTCCGGAATCAACTAGGTGCCCTTGTAGGTCTACTGGTCAAAGGAAAGAGGCGATGAAACCCTCCAAACTATGGCTTTTAGCTCCGTCCGATGCATGAAGGAGTGGTGGATCTGGGGGTTTAGGAAGTGAGGCAAGCCATCTTGCTTCCAACAGTTCAAAATCATTGAGTAGGGCCCGATCCATAGGCGTCGACGGGTTCATAAACAAGTTTTCATGCACTTCTATGTGTAGAATGGTCGAATGAGTAGGGTAACTGAGCCCTAGGTTTGCTTCAAATCTTGAAGGGAAAAGGGAGAAAGACCTTCCACCAAGTGATAGGTCGAGTGTCCTAACAACTAGCGATAGCTGCGGAGCATCTACGGGTAGTCCTGGTGAGGGATTTGATTTCCAACTGCTAACCATGGTCTCCATTGACCCTGCATGTTCAGGTGAGGTCCCAATTGGAAAAAATTCAAGGCCAAGTTGATTTGTGGTAGTGTAAGGTTCACTGTTTGTGGGTGGTGAGGAAAAAAATGATTCCGCTTGCCACGGGTCTACTGCGTAGTCCGCTAGGTCCTCATCATTGTATGCCATCTGTCGGCTATGGACTACGAAGCGGGAGGGCAATTCAAGATGGAGCGACTGGTTTTTAGGGGCTGTAGATGCAACCCCATAGGGTTTGAGAAGACGTAGATGCCCTCCTTCCTCCGAGATCTGTCATTGGTTATTTTCTCATATATATACATATATGTATACATGTATACATATATGTATATGTATACATATTATATGTACACATATAATATACATACATACATACATACATATATATATATATATATATATATATATATACACACACACATATCCATATATACACATATGTACATATATATATGTATATATATAATATGTATGCACACATATATATATATATTATATGTGTACATATAATATGTATACATATACATAAATGTATATATATACATGTATACATATACATAAATGTATATATATACATGTATAGATATACATATATGTATACATGTATATATATTCAGATATGTATATGTATATGTATACATGTATATATATACATATATTTATATCTCCTGCAACATGATTTACAAAATCATTGCTAAGGTACTGGCTCTAAGACTCAAATAAGTTCTTAGTGAAACTATAACTGAAGAGCAATTTGTCTTATTAAATAATAGGCAGATTCATGATGCCGTGTCACTAGCACAAGAGACAATCCATATCATATAAAGGGAAAATGAAGAGCCTTTGCCTTGAAGCTAGATTTATCAAAAGCTTATGATATGATGGGTTGGACCTTTGTAAGAATATTGCTGATAAAAATTGGAGTAGCATTAGAAGTTGTAGAGTAGATAATGGGATGTTTACAGTCTACATAATTCGTTGTTATGCTCAATGGATCTCCATCCAATTTTTTCAGACCTACAAGAGGTTTAAGGCAAGGATTCCCTCTATACCCCTTCATCTTCTTGCTGGTGGCAGAGGACTTGAGTAGGATCATACAGAAGCCAATTCAGAAGGAACAATAAAGGGCATCAAGGTCTTTGATATAGAAGAAGTAACTCACACACTTTTTGTAGATGATGTCCTTTTGTTTGGAGAAGGATCCACAAAAATTCTTGAGGCCTTTCTAGCTTTGATAGACATGTACAAAAGAGCTACAGGGATGGTGGTAAACATTGATAAATCTAACCTCATCCATAATGAGTTCCCCGATGACATGATTCAGAGGTCAAGGGAGCTAATACAATATCAAACTACTTTAGTGGGGAAGGGTTTCAAATACCCGGGGTTTACTTTGAAACCAAATTGTTACTCCTTTCAAGACTGGGTTTGGCTGCTCAAAAAGACTGAAAGTAGGATTAACATATGGGAAAATCGGTTCTTATCTAGAGGAGGAAGATTAGTTCTTCTAAAAGCAGTTCTACAAAGTATCCCGGTATATTAGGCCTCTATAGCATACATTCCAAAAGGAATTTTAACAAAAATAAGAAATATGTGCTTCTCTTTCTTGTGGACAACCAACACGAAATTAGAAGGCATCCCACTGGCAAAGTGGAAGATTTTAGCTCGGCCAAAGGAATTAGGTGGTTGGGGCATAAAAAATCTATAAATTTTAAGCAAAGCTTTAGCTGGTAAAACTATGTGGAGATTCATTCAAAATCCTAAAACAATATGGGGCAGGGTCATCTTATCCAAATACTGGTCCATAACTAGTCTTGCAGGTTGGATTAGAAATCGAGACAAAACATACAAAAATGGCTCAATAGGGTGGAAGGCAATGATTTTTGATTACCATTTGGTTAGATAGTGGATAGCCTGGAAAATCGGTGATGGAAGACAGGTTTGAGTGGGCGAAGATCCTTGGTCTGGGGTAGGGGAAAACTTCAGACTCTCCACTCGCTTAATCCAACATCTCAGATCACAATGAATTTTCTCTTTAGTAGATGCTTGTCATAATCTAGCCTCAATAGGGCGAAGGTAGTGGAAAACTACCCTCGATCTTGAACTAACAGGTGAACATGCAGAAGAATGGAATAAATTTATCAATCTGTTAGTTACCAATTTTATCCATCTGGGGGCAGAACCAGATAAAATGGTATGGACAAAGAATCCTAAATCAAGACAATACACATCCAAGCTCGGTTACCAATTATCTTTTCAAGAGCATTCAAGGGAAGATAAATAGTGGTGGTGGAAAAGACTTTGGCATATTCAGAGCCCTTTAAAAATTATAATCACAACGTGGCTAGCTCTATCAAACAAACTATTGACATGGGAAATGTTACAGAAAAGAGGATTTGAAGGACCAGGTTTATGCTCATTATGCATATCAAACGATGAAACAAACTCACATTTGTTCGCATTTTGTCCATATGCATGCAGCGTATGGATGGGAGCTGTAGAAAATCTAGTTGCAGACAAAGCTCATGAAAGAACAAATGCAACCTTATAGGAAAGAACCAAATCCTGGTGGCACGATGAAAGGGTAGGTCCATATGAAGCATTTATGGTTCTTTTTGTTTACAGTATTTGGGAAGCAAGGAACATAGCTATCTTCAACAACTCTTGGACCCCTCCTGACATTACCATTTACCTGCTAATGAGTAAGGTTTAGGAACACAAGCTTGACACGGTCATATCCAAAACAAGAATAATTAGAGCTCCAGCAATAAACAATGAAATTCCATGGGCCTATTTCGATGGTGCTAGTCAAGGAGAGCCTCCATTGGGAGGTGCCGGAGAAGTCAAGGAGAGCCTCCATGGGTCAAGCTTCTAATAACAGGGCTGAACTCTCAGCTTTATGGGAAAATTTGAAAGTGGCTCATAGCAACCATATACAAGACATTCATATTTTTGGTGATTCCAAAGTTGTGGTGGACTGGGCAAATGGAAGGAATAATATACAAGTTCCACATCTACAACATTTACTTGTTGAAATTCAGAATTTGAAAGCAGTGTTCAGGAGGATATCGTTTGCGCACATATATCGAGATTTGAATGAAGAAGCTGAATCCCTCTCCAAACAGGCTTTTGCTTACCAACCATAACTGATGGAGATAGAAGATGTAGCAGAAGGAATATCAACCCTTAGATTTGCAATGATTTTGAAGCTGAAGCAAATTATTAAAGAAAGTTTTTTGTAATGAACAGTTAAACTAAGTCTGTTTCGGCTAAATGCAAGGATATTATGAGATGTACGCTGTCTAGGGCAGGTTTTGGACAAAGAATGATATGTCTTAAGGCCGTATGAACGGTATGTCTTGTTGTAAGCTCAACAGAGCAGTTCATGTTTATTCTATGAATAAAGGATTTTTTTTCTTTGAAAAAAATATACATACATACATATATATATATATATATATATATATGTATGTATATATTTTATGTATGTATATATTTTATGTATGTATATATATACATGTACACACACACATATATATATCCTTCTAATGTCCATGACATTGATGTTACCTCAATGTTATCATATATGTATATATAAAATTACCCTTTTAATGTCCACGATATTGATGTTACCTCAACGTTGTCATTATTGGGCTATTTCCTAGCCTATTAACATGTAGGTTAGTTTAACAAAAACACATCTACATGCATAACCATGTATCGTTTTCATGTTATAAACAATGTTACACATTGAAGTTTAATGTATGCTTATTTACCATGTGCATCACACTAATTATACATTCACAATATATATCAAACTAGTATTTAGTATCAAAACTTTACTTTTAAATTTTACATAACTATCATCATTAATAACAAAATAATAAAGCACATATATTATCTACACATAGGTTCGCTCCTAATAAATTGGTTGAGAGAGGAAGCTCATTTTCGACATAGTTGCAATGAAAAGAGTCTTTGAGTTTCTTTTCCATAATCAAAGACACAAGTTAGGCTAGAAAGTAGGACATAGTTGCAATGAAAAGAGTCTTTGAGTTTCTTTTCCATAATCAAAGACATATATTTAATTAACATTGACAAAGTGTACAAAACCCCAACTATACATTTATGACCATTTCGATTGACATGATCCATGAATTTTTTTGATACTTGACGAACCATAAATAAATAATGACTACCCTTCAAACATATACTTTTGGGTTTTTCATAAACAAAATCAATTCGGTCCCTTATTATACCTGCCCAGAGGCTATATTGTTTTCCTTTAGCGTTGACTGTGCATTAGTTGCAGATGACTGAAATACAATAAACATTTTAACCAAAGTTTTCAACAATTTTATTTATTTATTAATTTAAAAATAATATTTTTCTACAAACTGATTGGCTTATTATTTGAGGCGTTAATGCAGCCGTGGTGGAGTAAATATTGGGAATTGCAAAGACAATTAATATTTCTATGTATTGGGAATGAGATGCTAGCGCTACCTCTCCGTTCTTCGAGATAGGCATTGTCGTTGAGTTGGGCCTTGTCATGTCATGGGTACCAAAGAATCATTTTCCTTCACATGTCTTGCATTTTGTGTGGCAACTTTCTGAAGCTACATGAGTATGCGTCAATTTACAACAAACCAGTATGCAAAAACACCATAGCATACATTTATCAAATAAAATACTAAAATGTTGAATTATAGACAAAGCACTATCACTTAAGCCATAATTTACAACATGAAACAATATTTCAACATAGAAATACACCACCCTGCATTGAATGTCACGCATTGTCATGATTATAATGGTCCGTATAACCGGAGCTCTGTAGCTTTCAATAATTCACTAGCGAGCTTAGCACTGTAGCTAATTCTCACCATTAATTGCCAAGCAATATTGGGTTTGAGAGCAACTAAACAACTTCCTTTCTACTTTATCCTAATATTCCTCCACAACCAGTCTTAAATTGCACCTCCACAATGGCTCTTAAATTGCGCCTAAGATAGGGATGGATCCGTTTGTATGTACTCCAGTCGATTTTATGCATACAACTGTTACTTACATTGATTCTGCATTTGAAAAGCTGAGTCCTATAGATTGATTATTTTAAGGAGCCAGCTGGATTAGTCTTTACCACATTGGATTTTATTTGATCGATATCGATAGAACCCATGTTACCAACTGTCCTCCCTATACAGGCCAATCAGTTCAATCCCACCTGTAACACTTGTAACAATCCCATCTAACTATCTGGGTAAGGAGTCGAGACAAGCTTAACATGCTAAATAAAGAAGATATATTTATTGGGTTTTGACCTTTCATACAGTTAGTTCTTCCCAACGAATTAGGAAAGAAAAAAGGTGTCTCAAATTGCACAGATTTGAGGGGAATAAATAGTCTTTAAGGACCTGGTTTTACCTGAGCTAGCAATTTTAGGGGAACAAAAATGGGTATAAGGCTCAAAAGCATAGACAATTTCTCCCTAATAATGCATTAAAACAATTCATGTATATAAATGATGATATTGAAAAATAACTTCAAATATCAAAATTTCTTGCCTTAGGAAAATAACATTGAACATAAAACAGTCGAAGTAAATCAAAATTGCAATGGAGGATTTACATACAATATCAAACCCAAGAGCGAGAATCAACAATGGCACTAACCATGTTCTACGATTCACAGATCATCAAACCAACAAAACCGAATTACAGGATCCTCTGGCCGATCATATTACAAGAGTAAGCATAGACTTGGGTTATAGTTACCCTTTGTTGTGGGGGTTCCTTTATTCTGAGTACCATACCCTGGTTCAAATACGTTGCACTACCACATGCTAAGTTAATCCTCTACAACAACTAGAGTTTATTTCATTGATAAATACATACAAATTAACATATTTTGCCGCTAATTCAAGCTTAAGATGCATCTAAATTGACACTTCAAACCAATAATGGAGAAGTAATCTACTTTTCATTGCATTTTTCCTGTCCATTGATAGCTACATCTTGCACCCCATCATTGCATCTTGCATTGATCGCTACAGCTTTAATATGCATACACGTGGTTTTTAGAAATAAAGGCAAAAATCAAACTTTTTATATTCATCATTAAATATTTAAAACATTATCTCTTTTTGGTTTTTAATATATCTATTACATTATCTCTTTCGGGTTTTTAATATATCTATTCTTTATATTATAATTCTTTCAAATTAAGTATTATAAGCATTTTTTCGCTAAATAAAAACAATATTATAATTATTCCAAATTAAATACTATAATCAATTTTTCACTAAATACTATTTTAATCATTTTTAAATTCAAAATGCGATGACCATAAGTATCCATAGTCTAGTTATCTCCATGTGCACAAGAGGGCTCAAGTTTCCATAGTTTGAGCGCATGGCCAATCATGAAGGACATGTTAGCAATACATGATCTAGCATTGGTATTCCTTAGTTGGAACTGCTCAAAGAAAAGAACTTTCACAATGCTCTCAAAGGAAGGTGTTCATTTTGGGATGCTTGAGTATAGGATTTTAGAGTGAGTTTTTGATAGTCCATGATACTGTAAAGCATCACATTTATCTTCTATAAACCAAAGATGTGCCTGAAAATATAGCATGATAGCAAGGATAGTGATTTAACTCTTGGAGTTATCAATTCATAAGAACAAAAATTCTCAAGAAGCCATAACATTTGTGATTGGGTGGATGCAAAAATGGGATTTGAAAGAAGCAAACCATGTAGAGTTTAGATCAATCCAAATTTCTAACTGGTATCATGCAGAAATAGATATAATATCAATGTCCATATATGACTAAAATTACTCAATGGCCTATAAATTGTTGAACTACAAACATGTTACATAGTCACACTTGGGGAGATTACCCATTGCAGTTACAGATCATCCCATGTTGCTAGTACTAGTACATTAATATATAGCTTTCCCTTTGGACATCGCGATTTCTCCCTTGAATAAACTTTCAATTTGGTTAGTAGCAACCTCTTCCTTCCTTGGATTTCTAATTCGATTCTCACTTAATTCACAACTTAAAGTCACAGGTCAAAGGTCTATTCCAAATGCCCAAAGATGGTTTCCCAACCATCGATTGGCATGACCAAGGAAGTTGATTCATTGAATGAATAGGATTCCAACATACCTACATTTATAATGAGTCTAAATACAAGTCTAGAAAATATTTTACAACATAGAACAAATCACAAATATCATGATACATCAGAGTTCGATTTGTGTTGCTTCCCTCTGTCGAATTGGCTTCCTTATCAATATACAACAATTGTTGCAGATTTTGATGGCTTTCTTCTCTGAAATGGCTCTTGACGACCTATTAGGATTGAATAATCATCAACCTAGTAGGGAAAAATCGAAAACTAATATATAAGCTTAGTCTAGACTTTTTATGAAATTGAAGGCATTATGAACTGGTATTGGTACCAGTATTAACACATGCTTTCAATTTTGGCATTTAAGTTCTTAACTTTTCACAAAAACTCTCACTAAATAAACCAAGATCACGTGGACACCCACCATCGTCATTTTCCTCTTTCATTAGCAACCTCATTTGCTTTGCATAGTTCGTCACTGACAAATTGCATTATTTGCTTTGCATAAATATATCACTGGAAAAATGCTTTTTGCCATTTGCTTTGCATAGTCCATCAAAGAAAAAATGTTTTTCATTATCGATAGGGTGCATAAATCCATCACTGGAAAAATGCTTTTCGCCATTTTCTTTGCATATTCCATCAAAGAAAAAATGTTTTTCATTATCAATAGGGACATGTTTCGGACACAACATGCTTTTCATTATTGGCAGGGACATGTTTTTGTGATTCTAAAATTTACCCCCATAAACTTTGGCACTCCCACCCAAAGCTATGCAAATGCAATTGCTGGACAACTTAAGTATTAGTACTCTGATATGCATTGAAATATGGCATTTTTTACTATCGATCTGGACCAAATACTCGCCAATTAAGACAAGAAGATGTACTACAATATAGACAATATAGCTAGCACTGAATCAATCTCTTCCCCATAAGCACAATCTCTCAATAAGAAATTAAACTTTACAAAGTTTCCATCATGCATGAAGTAAAGTGGTCATTCGACCTACCAACTTCGGTAGGTATCCGCTGCCACACAACACTAATTTATGAACGTGGAGGAGCACAAAGGACACCATAGAGGCCGAAAGCCTCACTTTGACCTATGGCTATTCCAAACTCCCCATTGGGAAGTCGATTTATTAAAGGGTTGGCCTTAGTCCAAGCAAAAGTTGTTAAGGTCCAATGTGGAAGGAGGCACCCTCTTTAGAGGGGTTCTTAGTAGTAATAATTATTTTTTAAGGCCATGAACCAATATTTTGTTGTTGACTAGAACTAGTTTGCTCAACAAAGTTTGGTAAAATACTGTTTTTTTTTTAGCTATATACAAATTGGATTTGGTTAATCTTTTTGTTCCATATTTTTTTTGAACAAAAGCTTGTTGTAACTGTTATTCTAGCAATATTTATATTGCTTTTATACAAAAATGGGGCGTAAATATAATTGCCTTAAAAAGCACTAATACAACTCAAATTTGGGTCGTTTAAATACTAAAATTCCCATTATTACATAAGCCACGAAGCATAACATTCTAAACAAATAGTTTTATGTTCATGTAATGGGAGTCAAATTCAGAAGGCCCTAGGCTCAAGTATTAACACAAGGTTCAAGTGCAACAAAGGTTTATCTAAATAATTGAATAGTGGCCTTGCTAACACACAATCTACCTTCATGGAGATTGTATTAGTTAGAGGAATGGGTGCTAAAAATTCTTATATTCTTTCTTAAAGGTCATGTGTACAATAGGGGTAATTTTGCATCAAAATCATGTATAGAAAGCTATAAACCATCCATCATTGGGGAATTTTTAGGAGGGGCAGTATTTACATTGAGAGTGCTTTATTGGAAATGTGATAGGGTACTTGACCATATGGAGGAGCTGGACTTGGTGATTAAAACCAACAAAATATTAAGGATTCAACCAATAATTGGATTAAGAGACAAGATGAGCACTAAATAGACTAGTCATTCGGTTCAAACCTCAAGTAATAGTGGGAAATTTGGCCCTGGTAAAAAACTGAAGCTATGTTACAATACTTGCACTTGCTTCATTTTTTCACATTGCTTCTCATATACCATCTATTTCATTTGTAATACCTCGGTTGTTAAGCCTCAAACATATGTTATTAGTTTTGTTTATTTGTGGGTATTAGGTGTCTGGACTATGGACTTTGGACATTATTATTATTAGTATCATTGTTTAATTAAACAACTAGTTTAACATGGATATCACAAAGTCAGAATCAAGAAGGGAGACATCAATAAGACAACAACCGAGATAAGGTGTGATCAATAAGACAACAAATGCACTGGAAATACTCATGTGTCTAATGAATGGAGTTTTCAGAAAGTATTTGGATAAGTTTGTAATTGTGTTCTTAGATGACATCCTCATCTATTCCAAGTCAGAAGAAGAGCATGAAGAATATCTAAGATCGGTGATGCAAGTACTCAGAGAGCATCAGTTGTATTCCAAGCTCAGTAAGTGTTCATTCTATTAGAGTAGAATTCAATACCTGGGACACATAGTATCAGAATTAGGCATCTTATTGGATCCTGAAAAGATAAGAGATATTATGGAATGATCGACACCAAGGAATGTATTAGAAGTGAAATATTTTATGGGGTTAACATGATATATTACTGAAGATTCATTGAAGGATTCTCAAAGTTAGGTCATCCTATTAAATCCTTACAAAGGAAGGGTGTGAAGTTCAAATGGAATTATAAGTGTGAAGACATTTTTCAGAGACTCAAGGAAATGCTTACCAGTGCAGAAGTTATGAAGATTGTAGAGCTTGATGAAATATTTGTAGTATGAACTGAGGTATGTAAGCAAGGAATTGGTGGAGTGTTGACTCAAAATGGCTATGTAACCAATTATGAATCCATAAAGTTGAAATAACATGAACAAAATATGCCGCTCATGATCTCAATCTTGCAGTAATTGTTCATTCCTTAAAGATATGGGGGCACTACTTGATGGGTAAGAATTTTGAACTAAGGACTGATCATGATGGTTCAAAGTATTTGTTTGAGTATCCTACCTTGAATGCAATACAAAGAAGGTGGATGGAATTGCTATGTGAACATGAATTTGATATCAAGCACATCAAAGGTAAGGAGAATAAGGTAGTTGATGCACTTGTATGTGGATGCCTCCATTATCATGTTGGGAAATAGGGCAGACCCGGGTTTAATCCTTTTGTGTCGCACCAACAAAAGACCCACAGTGTTGGCCCTTTCAGCAACAACCCGCGCGCAGGTTGCAGTCTCATCCGAAACAGCTATGGGGTGCCGCAGAATCAGTTTTCTGCAAGCCGAAAGGGGGTTTACTGTACCTTAGCCTTTTAATAACGTTATTATTCAATAATTATAAAGTTTATCATTCATTCACATACAGCTTCGCAGATAAATAAACAGACGTGACTTGCTCAACCCACTACAGGGAATTCACAGCGAGGCTAAATATTAGCATTGATCTAACTTATCAGATGTATACAATTATTAATGCATAAAAGACAATCAGAACAGAAACAGCACAAGAAACCACAACACCGGATATAACGTGGTTCACCCCCAGTATAGGGGCTACATCCACAAACTGCGTTTTATTCAAATTGCTACAAAACCACAGTTTGATCTGCGCACTCAGCTGCAGATCCCTTCAGTCCTCCAAAAAGCCGCGCACACAGCAGCAGGCCCCTGCGCACACAGCTGCAGGTCTTTCCTCAATCTTCTTTACAAACCCTCTGCGCACACAGCTGCAGAGGGCGTCCACGCACACAGCTGGGACTTAACCTTCCGCTACAAAATAAACCTTAGCTTCGCCTTAATCTTTCTTACAACATAAAACCTAACCTAACTCCTTTACACAAGCGCTTATTTATACTGCGCATTTTTACAAAACCATGGTCTTAAACCATGGGCACCCCAAACCCTAAACCCTGGACTTAAACCATGGGTTTATTATAAAAGAATTTGACTCAACCCTGACACCCCTAAGGCTATTTTGAGTCCACACTTGCGGAATTATCCACCTTAAGGGTCGTTAGGGTGCGCGTCCCAACAGGCCCCTAAGACTCACCAGTGGCCCGTCCCGGGACACTTTTCAGTTTTTCTGGCGGCAACATTCCGTTGACGAAGCGAAGTGCACTGCTTTCTGAAGCTCTCCATGCTGCTGCCGGTTGCCTACTTCTGTCCTTTGCAGAAGTTTTGCTGATGAAGCCGCCGCGCGCCACCTGCAACACCATCCTTTACTCTAATGGCCAATGCCTGACCATTCACAACTTTGGGGTCCCCTGGAATTGCGTGTCATACCGCAGAAGGAATATAACTGCCATGGTTCTGCTACATCAAAAGATTTCATGGCGGGATTCCCCAGAGTCTTTCTTCGAGGCCTCATGCCCGTTGTTGCTCTACGTTAGAGCAAACTCCTGTCCGTCTTTTCAAATTTAGAGCAAACTCCTGCCTGTCGATGTACTTAGCCAAGTAGGGCTGTACTGGCGGAGTACTCAGAAGGTGCTGCAAACCTCTGTCCCTTACTTCTCGTACTAGTTGCTGAACTTTACAGTCGTTCGACATGGTTTGGGGTGAATATCTCACAGATGTGCATAAGGTAGAAAACACAGGTCGAGATGGCTTCTTATAGAATCCCAAGGCGGAATTTGTCATCATGGTGTAGTAATGATGCCAAATCTGATGAAGTTCCGGAAATCTTCTCCACACAGCGCCTGATTTTCCCAAAATCTCATTATGGCCAGTTATGAGAGCAGCTCTCGTGCCAGCGCCGCCGAATGCAGTACGTCCCATCCATCACATTTTGGGCTGCGACACATGTTGACAACCTCCGACGTCGACACAATCTAACCCTGCGACCTACGACCAACCTGTAGCTTGACATCCTTTAGTCAAAACAGACTACGATAATCCCTAATGCTACGAGCGTCTTCGCTTGTTGGCTTGGTGCTACCTCCTATTCCGAGTACCTGGCCTGTCCATGTACTTTTTTAAGCGGCTCCCATTTATCATAGAGGGAAAAAGCTCACCATTTAACTTAGCTAGCTGGACTGCACCCCCGTCAGTAACTTTCTGTACTTCATACGGTCCTTTCCAATGTGTCTTAAACTTTCCTGGGAACGTCATGAATTTGCTGTCATAAAGGAGTACAAGATCACCCTGTTGAAAATGTTTCTTCTTGATGTGTCTGTCATGCCATGCTTTTTCTCGAGCTTTCTGCACCTGTTGTTGGAAGCCTGCGACAAATCTATCCTCTTCAAGCTCTACTATCTGTTTCAGTCTCTTTGTGATTATGGCTGGGTCATCCATCTTGGTGAAATCAGATATCCGGAGGCTAGGAACAATGTATTCCATGGGCATGAAAACTTCCTGCCCATAAACTAGTCGAAAGGGTGTATGGCCTGTCAACTTTTTGCAAGTAGTTCTGTAATCCCATAGCACTGCTGGAATTCAGAGATCCCAATCATTCCTGTTAGCGTTACATATCTTTGTCAAGGCATGCTCAAGGATTTTATTGAAAGCTTCGACAGTCCCATTTGCTTGTGGGTGATATGCGGTACTCTTTTGGTGATACACCTGAAATTCTTCAGTCAATACTTCAATAGTTCTGTTCAGGAAATGTGACCCCTGATCACTCATGAGAACTTTGGGACACCCAAATTTGGATAAGATGTTGTCGAAGATGAACTTCGCAGCAGTAGCAGCGCTACAGGTCTTGACTGGTTGAGCTTCGGCCCAACGGGTAAGATAATTAGTTGCTGTAATGATATATCTGGCTCCTGAATTTTTTGCAGGGGGGTTGATAGGACCAACAAAGTCGATAGCCCATTTCTCAAAGGCTTGTAATGTTACTTGCAGAGCTAGAGGCATTTCATCCCTCCTAGATGGTTTACCTGTCCTCTGATAGATGTCGCAGCTGTGGCAATATTCTCTTGCATCCTTGTGAAGTGTGGGCCACCATAAGCCGGCTGTCAAAATATTCTGTGCTGTGGCTTTGCCTGCATAGTGATCGCCTGCTGCGCCAGAGTGTGCTTCAGCTAATATGAGAGGTTTTTCATGTTCCAACACACATCTGCGCAGTATCTCATCTGGCCCCATTTTATACAGCTGTCCTGCTATTAAAGTGAAGTCCGCGGCTCGAACCACTAACTGCTTCTTCTGCTGTGTGGTCATCTCTGGAGGGGGCAGACCTGTAGACAAATACTGAGCAATATCCTGGAAATATTCATCAACTATCTGGATAGCAAATAATTGTGCATCAGGGAGGCCGTCGTCCAGATTGGTAGGTTCTTCACCTGACTCGAGCCTCGACAAGTGGTCAGGTCCTAGGTTAAGTCTTCCAGGCTTAACAATGATCTCAAAATCATATTCTTGAAATAGAAGTAGCCATCTGCATATTATTCCTCCTAACACAGGTTTGTTAACCAAGTACTTCAAAGCAGAATGATCAGTAAACATCTTAAAATGAGATCCTAGCAGATAATGTCGAAATTTTTGTAATGTATATACCATAGCAAGACCTTCACGTTCTGTCGTCGTATAATTTTTCTCTGCTGTAGACAACTTTCTGCTGGCAAAAGAAATAGGGTGATCGATATTACCTGCGCCTGGTTGAGCGAGCACAGTACCTAGAGCAATAGAGGATGCATCGACATGCACATGAAACTCCTTGTTCCAGTCAGGGAATACTAGGATAGGGGCAGTGACCATTTTTTCCTTCAGAATGTCGAGGCTTGCTTGGCATTCCGGTGTCCATTCGAACTTAATATCTTTCTTCAGCTGCCTTTCCATTGGAGCAGTAATATTGGCATATCCTTGGATAAATTTCCTGTAGTAACCGGTGTGCCCAAGCGTCGTGCGCAGTTGTTTGACGGACTTCGAAGGTGGCAGATTCACAATAATAGCGATCTTTGCTGGGTCCATCATCAATCCCTACTTACATACCACATGACCAAGTAGAATGCCAAAGGGTGCACAAAAGAAGCACTTTTTTAAATTCAAGGAAATTTGGTGCTGTTTGCATTTGTCCAACATAAGTCTCAAACTAGTTATATGGTCTTTGACTAGCCCAAAAATAGTCCAATCATCAAAGTAAACTTCTAAGAATTTATGTATGTACTCTTTGAACGCAGAAATGACTACTCGAGAAAATATAGCAGGTGCATTCTTCAACCCGAAGGGCATTACAGTATACTGGAAAGATCCCATTTCGGTAGCAAAGGTGGTCTTATGTCGGTCCTCTGGAGCAATTCGGATCTGATGGTATCCAGAAAACCCATCAGTAAAAGAGTACACTTCTTGACCTCCGACATTGTCGAGCACTTCATCTGTAAAGGGGGTGGGAAAAGGGTCGTGCAGACAGGCATCATTGAGTTTCCTGAGATCGACACAGATTCGGATTTCACCCTTAGTCTTCTTCTCCTGGACGACCATAGGGCTGACCCACTCAGATTCTTCCACAGGTTCGATTATACCTGCAACGAGCATCTTCTCCAACTCCAGCTTAACCTTTTCCTTGTATTTTGGATTCAATCTATAAGGACGCTGCTTCACAGGCTTCACATCAGGCTTCAGGGGGATCTTCATTACACCGATGTCTCCCAGGATACCTTTCATTTCAGAGAACTTTGTCGGAAAAAGATCTTGGTATTCGTGGAGAAGTTGAGTTACCTTGCTTACCATCTCGTCGTCCCAATAGTCGCCAATGGTAGCAAACTTAGGCTGTGCCTCAGATCCAATGTTAACTGTGCGTGTCTTCAAGGGCTGCATCACCTCAAGAACTTCGACTGGCGGTCCATGAACGTCGCAGTATCCTTCTAACTCAGGGATATGAAGACGGCGTGGGTCCTCATCTTCGTCGACTGTAAAGTTATAACATTCGACTGCGAGGGCTTCTTGTGTGGCCCAATCAGGGTGGTGTTCCGTCACTTATTGTTCATTAAATACCTTAGTATGGATGATCCTGATAGCTGCATCTAGGGCGGGTCAGACATCCTTAGTAGAGAACGTATTGATAAAATTATGAACAAGACAGTCCCAACTTACAGTATCTTGGCGAAGTTCGGCCTCCTCGTACCAGTTCTTCACTAATGGGCCCAGCGTGTGCACAAATCTATGTACCCACTCATCCTGAGGTACATACTTCCATGCCTCGCAGCAATTGCCTAGGTGGTCCTGGGGGCAATTTTTTCCATCAAACTTGGTTCGCACCTTTTCCAACGGGTCCCCAAACCTCAGGCGAAGTAGCTTCTGACATGCTACCCAGGTAGGGATCTGCTCCTTATGGCTTGTCCACCATCTGACTGCTGTGGCTCTGAGTGCTGACTCTAGGACCTCCATTTTCTGTAGGTCAGATACCTGATCCGAGAACTGTGCAATAAACGGTTCAGGATCGGTCGAACCATCATACACAGGTATAGTGCTGGGTCGTGAACCGATCCATCTGAGGGACTTGGTAGGGCAGACATTGCTGCGCCCATGATGTTCAGATAATCGATTTTTCCAACTTCCTAATTCGTCTTTAGAGTCCATCGTACAAGAGCTACCAGACTCCCATCCTGCGGCCGGAGGATCCTCATAACCTTCTTCCTGTATAGTCATAATGGAGGTGGGTTTCCCGTCAGCTTGATCCTTGTGTCGGAGTGGTTCTGTATACCGTTCCCCTTGTGAAGGATCCAGGGGCAGGATGACCTGAAAGTCTTTCCCTTCGAAGACCATCTGTCTCTTCTTAAGGTTGATGACTGCGGCATTTTCCATTGCCCATTCAATTCCTACCAGGGCCGAGTAAGGGTTGCTGTCATCCATGATATCAATTACTTCGAAGTCCGCGAAGGTGCTAACTCCGTCAATATCTATTTGGAGATCTAGGAATCTTCCTAACGGTACAATCTTTTTCTGGTTGGCTAGCCACAACTGTATAGGGGACCAGGCAAGGGTAGGTTTCCCCATCTGTTCCCAGGTTTGTTTGGTTAACACATTTACCTCGAACCCTAAGTCCAGAATAACATCGGTCATATCATATGCCCCAATCTGAGCATTCAATCGCATCTCCCTTCCGGTCCTGCTGACTCGATGAACAGTGTTATCGCGACCACAGTTTTGCAGAGATTCGCAGGAAGCGATGACATTCTGCAGCTCATGCAGAGCATCCTGATTTCTTAAAAGTTTGAGGCAACTTTGGAAGAAGGTAGACAAGATACTTACGTTATCCAGCGAAACTTCACAGGGCGGCAATTGAGGCTGCGCAGGCGCACTGGGTGGGTTAGGGCCAGCAAAATATTTCTTGGCTTCCCTGAATGTCTCTTTCTCTCTGATGATATCGAATGCAGGGATTTTCACAGGAGCCTTACGAACTAGATCTTCGACAGGTCGGTTTGGTGTATTTTGGACGTGCGTCGTAACTCCACTTCTTGTAACAACATTAATGGCCGCAGTAGGGCGGGGCTCCACCGAAATCATCTGGAGCTTTTGAGTAGGGGTATTTTGTCATGCCTGAATCTTAGCTATCAACTGGGGGCACTGCTCAATCACATGATCTACTGCGCGGCAATATCGACACGTCGCAGTGGGATTCCGACAGTCGGGAGCCAAATGCCCAGCTTGGTTACAATTGTAACACACAAGTTGGCTTCGGCCTCGTCCGACCATCCCACCACGGCCTCCAGAGGTCCCTCGTCCAGAGGCACCCCCCTGGTAACCATAGCTATCATTACTTGGACCTTCAGTGTGCACCCGGTAAGCATCATAGGTGCGGCACTCATCCTCATTATGACCTACAGATTTGTAGAAATTACAGTAGGAGTTCTTAGGTCCTTTTCCGTACTTTTGCAGTAGGTAACAGTCCTCAGGTCGGTGCTGACCTGTCATTCTGCAAAGCTCACAATAGAGAACTTGTGGTGGACAGGGGTTCGACGCGCCTGTCTGCACGTACCTGTTTATCAGGGGGCACCGTTCCTTGTCGTGACCTTCGGTCCGAAATTGCGTACACCAAACTTCTTCGCGATCAGGTTTTCCCTTTTTCATCTCGCGAAGTTCGAGGGCCATCGTGGCTAGCTGCACTTGAATGTGAGCAATACCAGAGTCGTCTCCGGCAGGGGCAGTCTCTAGTTTCATGGCGATTTCCAGGGCCTCTGTCTGGTTAGCAATCTTTTGTTGTATGAGCGGAGTTCTGATATGCGGCAGTAATGCTGCAATAAACCATTCCTTGTGCTGCACAGGACTAATGGTAAAGCTGACTTGGTCCAGTAGAACTTTGAATCTCTGATCGAAGTCCCACACTGATTCACCGCGTCGCTGTTGAATCTCCTTAAGTTCAGTGATGCTCTGCGACTCCGATTTGGGCTTCTTAAATTATTTGATTATGGCTGCCTTGATCTCGTCTAATGTAGGGATCTTAGTGCTAGAAAATTTCATGAACCATGTCAGGGCCCGGTCCCGGAAGGAATTAATGAGCTGCGCGGCTCGCACATCCAAGTCTGTAATATTCTTCGCGTTCCAGACAGCCTCACATAAAAACCAGAACTGTTCCAATCTTCTGATCCCGTTCCTTTGAAGATGGGCAGCTTAATATCATCAGCTAGGTGGGCCATGGTGGTTTTGGGAGGGTTGGGAGGAGGATTTACGGGGGTAGAATGGCTTGCGGCCAGAATATTCGGGCTTGGTTGACTCTCAGACTGCGATGAGATGTTAGGGGTAGCGGAGCGGCGTTGCGGGGTGACCGGAGGGTTTCCAACCGAAGGGTTTTCGTCAGACTCTGACTCCTCAGGGTTTACAGGGGTGGGCACGGTAGCCTGACCTAAGGGCTGGGAATCAAAACCTCTCTTATACCTTTTTCCATTTCACAGCAACCCACTTTGCTCGTCGAAAAGAGTGTCACTTGCAAACATAGATTGGTACCACTAAACTAACAGTCCAATTCAAATAGTAATATACCCTTTTCAACCAATAGTATTTTAATCTGCAAGCTTAAAGAATTTAAAAACTTACCACGGGGGCCCTTGAAAAACTGCCGTTCGGCTTCGCTGAACGAGGTGCTATTGTCAATGGAAAATTCGGTCACAAAGTCTTCTAACGTTCGCGTCGTCCAGAAGTCGACGGCGTGGGATACCTCATTGTTCACGTGTGGCACGAGATTGACCCTTGCGGGGGTCCACACCGGAATCCGTCGAGCTTGAAAGTTCGTCCTCTTCTCTGCTAACCTAGACAACCACTGGTGCAATTCTATGTGGATACTACCAAAGAAAATTTCATAAGTATCACAAAAAACATACCTTTGTAAAAAGTCACTTGCGCTTCGACTCGGATTCGTATTCTCTTGCTGCGCGAATTTCAGACAAGTCTCAGCAAACCAATCACCGATTTCCTTCACAGAGGGCCTCCAGAACATAGTCCTTGAGGTACAATGTAAGCCCCTCTTGAGCAGGTACTGAGTTCAACCGGCAACGGAACCAATTTGTTGGGCAATAGGGCAGACCTAGGTTTAATCCTTTTGTGTCGCACCAACAAAAGACCCACAGTGTTGGCCCTTTCGGCAACAACCCGCGCGCAGGTTGCAGTCTCACCCGAAACAGCTATGGGGTGCCGCAGAATCAGTTTTCTGCAATCCGAGAGGGGGATTACTGTACCTTAGCCTTTTAATAACCTTATTATTCAATAATTATAAAGTTTATCATTCATTCACATACAACTTCGCAGATAAATAAACAGACGTGACTTGCTCAACCCACTACAGGGAATTCACAGCGAGGCTAAATATTAGCATTGATCTAACTATCAGATGTATACAATTATTAATGCATAAAAGACAATCAGAACAGAAACAGCACAAGAAACCACAACACCGGATATAACGTGGTTCACCCCCAGTGTAGGGGCTACGTCCACAAACTGCGTTTTATTCAACTTGCTACAAAACCACAGTTTGATCTGCGCACTCAGCTGCAGATCCCTTCAGTCCTCCAAAAAGCCGCGCACACAGCAGCAGGCCCCTGCGCACACAGTTGCAGGTCTTTCCTCAATCTTCTTTACAAACCCTCTGCGCTCACAGCTGCAGAGGTCGTCCACGCACATAGCTGGGACTTAACCTTCCGCTACAAAATCAACCTTAGCTTCGCCTTAATATTTCTTACAACATAAAACCTAACCTAACTCCTTTACACAAGCGCTTATTTATACTGCGCGTTTTTACAAAACCATGGTCTTAAACCATGGGCACCCCAAACCCTAAACCCTGGACTTAAACCATGGGTTTATTACAAAAGACTTTGACTCAACCCCGACACCCCTAAGACTATTTTGAGTCCACACTTGCGGAATTATCCACCTTAAGGGTCGTTAGGGTGCGCGTCCCAACATATCACTATAAACATTGTATTAGTACAAGCAGACAACAATGATAAGGAGCATGTGATTTATTATTCGAGTAAGAGTATTCTTGATTATGATACCCATTATTCACATGTTGAGAAGTTAGCTCTCGCTACGATCATTGCAGTACATAAATTTCACCATTATATTTTGCTCTGTACAACAATTGTTTTCACAGATTCTAATCCCATGTACTATATTTTAATTCGTCAGGTACTAGGGGGAAATTATTCTCCAAGAATTTGAATGAGAATTTGATAAATCCAGTTTGAAAAAAGTCTTTAGTTTTTGCTGAGCTAATGTGTGATCTTCCTCGTATTACTGAGGAATCATATCCTGCTGATTCATTTCCCAATGAATCTTTGTTCCTTATTATTACATCTGACCCCTAGTATGAAGATATTAGTTTGTATCTCCAGACATAACATTTTTCATCCTAGTTTATCTCATGACGAACATAATCGTATCTATCACCATGCCAAGTATTATCTTATCATTAATGATACATTGTATCGTCATGGCGTTGATTCCATTTTACGATGTTGTTTAACTCATGATGAAGTTGAGAATGTATTAAATGATTGCCACTCCGGAGCATGTGGTGGTCATATTTTTGGGATGGCTATAGGTAAGAAAATATTATGTGTTGGGTAATTTGGCCTTCCATCTTTAAAGATTGTATTGAAGCTATCAAGAAATTCATGCCTTGTCAACTTTTTCAAAAAAAAAGTGCACTCATCATGCTCCACTCCATCCCATCATTGCTCTCAATCCCTTCGCAAAAAGGGGAATTGATTTCATGCATTATAAGTCTACCTCAGTCGGGGGCATGATTATATTATTGTCGTCGTCTATTTTTTTACTAAATGGGTTGAGGCTATGCCTACATATGTTGAATATGGTAAAACTACTGCCCTATTTTTATTCAATCACATTATCGCTAGGTTTGGGGTTCCTCAAGCCATCATTATTGATCATTGTTCTCATTTTAGGAACTATATAATAACATAATTGAGTGCTAAACTAGGTTTTTGTCATGATAACTCAACACCCTACTACCCTCAGGAAAATGGCCAGGTTGAGGAAATCAATAAAATTTTGAAAACTATACTTTAACGAATGGTAGGGAACACTAAATCTAGTTGACACTTATGATTATTCTCAACATTATGGGATTATATAACCACTTTAAAAATGTCAACCGGTTTCACACCATTTCAGTTAGTGTGTGGATTAGAAGTGACTCTACCTATTGAATGTGAAATCCCTTCTTTGAAACTCACCATAGAAATTTTGCCTAACACCACAACAAATGAATAATTTTTTTATATACTTGAATAAGCTTGATGAAACTTGTTGAGAAGTGACCCTGGCCAATGAGGTACACAAAAGACAAGTCAAGGCTCAATACGATAGATCTGTTCAACCCTGTGTCTTTAATGAAGGTGATTTGGTTTTGAATTAGGACAAAAACCATGATAAGTTAGGAGGCATAAAACTTGAGTCCATGTGGCATGGAACTTATATTGTGAGTTGTGTTTTGGAAAAAGGGGATTTTGAATTGATTGACTATGATGGGACACCTTTAGGTGAGCCTCGAAATGATGTTTACCTCTAAAGGTACTATGCTTTGATAATTTTCCATGTGTACCTTGTACATTTTGTTAATAGAGTGTGTTTTGGAGTGGTTTGTGCTTTCCTTATTTTGTATTTAGGACTCATCCTAGTTACGACTGCTTATATAGTGTCATACTTGAATGTACATATGGCCTTATATTCAGGATTTGCAGATGGTGCTAGTTGACATACCTTAAAGCTTGTATCAATGACATGGGTACTTTATTGCCCTACCGATGATTTGGTAAGATCACGTGGAAGTTGTTTAGGTCCCACAACAAACAATCCCACTGAATATCATGTGGTGATTGGATTATTGACTGACGGTTTGTCGAATGATGTGAGTGAAGTTGTGGTTTACCTATATTCATAACTTTTTGTTTCTCAGTTAAATCATATCTACACTTTTCGAAATCCCCTACTTCTTCATTTATTCTAAAGGGTTCAACTTCTTGAACGATATTTTGAGTTTGTTGATGAATACCAACATTTCCTAAGGAAAATGAATGCAGTTTCTGATTCATTAGCCAATTATGTTTTAAATTGGTACATAAATCATACTTAAATATTCATTTGAGATAAATGACATATGTAAAAATAACATATAAATAAGAAAATTTTCATGTACAAACACAACTTAATTTTGTAAAAAGTCGTTTTTTATAACGAAAAATGTTTTACAAAAAAGATATTAGGGAAAAGATTTGAAGCTCGTAGCTTTCAGTAGATCAAAATGACAAAATCTGAAGTTCAAAAGATTTTAGTACAATACTATGACCGAACATGACTACTACTCCTAGCTACTCTTGGTGCTCATGGTAACACATGATGGACCGAGCCACCCTATGAAGTAGTCGTCCAAAGTGACCGAAAAATATAGCTGTGTGGCATTGGTAACACCAAGGCAGGCCATCTATAGAGATATCCAGGACATCCATAGTCTGCCTATGAAGGTTCTCCTCAATCTCCTGGAGTTCCTCCTTCGCTTCGATATTCCAGATCGCTACCTCCCTCAGTGCTCCATGCTTCTCAATAGGTGATGACCCAGTTGGTTGTGATAGTATGATGTCTGCAAAATAGAACATAAATTGTTGGTATAACAAAAAAATTAAATATAAATAAAGAAAATAAACAAAAATAGAGAATCTTTCTTACATAGTTCTCCTCATTGATCATTCTCATGGAGCGGTATATTTGGATCGCTTTTAAAATCAGTACATGAGTATGTGTAATCCTCAACCATGAGGAGCTAGACACACAACCATTTGAATAATAGCCTCGACGGGACATAGCCTCGACCCACCTCAACATATGAGAGTCATGTGGCTCAAGATCATTCAAAAGTACCCGTGGACGTAGTAGGGGAACTCGGTCAAAAAAGAAAGATACCACAATGACACCATAGATGAATTGTTTTAATTCTTCTCGTTGGAATTTTATTAATTGATCCTTCAAACTCATAAAGAATCCCTCACTCCAGTTGAATATTGTTGGAGCCATACACTTAAAGGCATAGAGCATGTGAGACCTCGTGGTTTGATGGGAATCCCTACTACGCGCGACTTTCCCAATGGTAAATATAACATTCCTAAGAGGACAGTCCATCACATGTTTTATGTGTATTTTACCACCTTGCGAGCATGTGCCAATCATTGCAATATTGATCTATGATATTGTCTCTTGTCATGTATCCTCCTCTCAGTCTAGAGAGTGACACTGTTTGAATTATTGTGCCATTGATATTCATGTAATGAGTGCAATTAGATTGTATTATTATGCACTGTAATGGAAAGAATAATACACACTGAACAAGACAAATTTCACAAGAAACATATAAATATTTCTCAATATAATTACAGTATAAACTTCATTAATCCTAGCATCATACAATAGTGTTACATAAAGGAGATTTCAAATCATGTGGATAGGATTTGAATCCACAAACTCAATCTGACTGCATGGCTAACTAGAAGTGTCTAAATAACTACCAGAGTTCACTAGATCAACTCCAGTTGTCTAATTTAGTCTCTCAATCAGTTAAACCAGTCTAACTGATGTGGTAGGTGAGAAGTAGGTGAGAATAGGCACCTACCCACATGCATCCATGCAAGACTGGTGCTAAATAAACTGGAATACATCAAATTGAATGTAACTGGAGCATAACTTAGCTTGAATAGTAAGCAACTACCAACAACTGAAGGAGGTTGGTGCCAACACTCCTAGTGGCTCCTAAATTGTAGGGATTGGTATAAGAGGTGCATAAATTGATGCATGAAGGTGCAGTTAACCTCTATTTGTGTTCCCCACACTCTAGTGACTGGTACATGTGGACCCATTATCCCAAGGGGACCAATGGTACTAGTGGACCCAATAATAAATAAATGACTTCTAAGTTAGGAAAATATAATCTAATAGACCAATTTGGACAATGGAGGAATATTAATCCTAATATCCCCCCTGAATCCTAACTTGGACAATTGCGGGCCCTGGTAACAAACAAAAAAGTCACCAATATACAATATAGAAGAATTAAAAAATGTTGCTTAATAAATTAAGGAAATAGGGGAAAACCTCATGGGAACGCCCCACCCCTCCAACAAAAAAAGAAAAAACATGAAAATACAAGCTATCTTTAGAAGAAAATAAGCTTCCTCCTTAGAAAATAACTTGCAAAAACTTTGCTACAATTTGTAGCACTATGCAACAACATCGTTCTTCTGTGCAGCAACATCCTGAAGCTGTGCATGTGAACCTCTTAATGTCCTTCTGAACTGATGGATGTAGTGTTTGTTTGTTCTTGCTAGAAGAAGAAAGGGATGATCAAAATTGTTATTCAACTATGGGCCAAATGAGTGATCATTCACTATCATCAGATAACACTTTCTTGGAACCTTGTTGCATCACTATGTAGGGAGCGAATCTATGAGAGAGAGAGAAACATGCTCATTCTGATACTGGGACCTAGTTCTCCTTCTATCTTTTGGATTCCCTGCACCATCCCTAGTTGCAATAATTACTTTTGGGCCCATCTAGGATTAGGCTCTTGGTTTGGAATGGTTGCTGGATCTGGATCTAGAATCTCATGAGGTTCAACCTCAATACCAATATCATGCTAATATTGATCCTCTTCATCTTAATCTGAAACACGTAACATTAAGTCATCATCATAAAAAGGTAGTGGAAGAGTGGTTATACCTTCTTGTGCTTCAGATGGTGGTGGATCACACAACTGATCTTATTCAAACAAAACACTCCACTCAATGAAGCATTTCCTAGTGCCAACCTCCATCAACTTGTATGCTTTTGCATCTTTTTCATATCCCACTAGAATGCATTTGCTACTCTGGGATTGGAAGGCCTTTCTATTATCAATGGGTATTCTGACCCAAGATTTGGAACCAAAAACTCTCTAGTGAGAGTCATTGGGATTATTCCTGTGCAGTGCTTTGAATGGAGTGGCCCTAACCACTGATTTATGAGGCACTCTATTTTGTAAGTTTGAAGCACAATTTACAACTTCTTCCCAAAGAGAAGGAGGAAGATTCTTGGCATGAAGAAGACGTGTTGCCATCTCATTCAGTGATTTATTTTTCCTCTCAGCCACACCATTATGTTGTGGTGTGTATGGAACTAAGTGTTCCATTCAAATCCCTTCTGATTCAAAATAATATTGGAACTATATTTTAATGCACTCTCCTCCTTTATCAGATCTCATGGACTTGATATTTTTCCTTAAACTATTCTCAAACATAGCTTTAAAAACTTTAAAAACTTTAAAAATTTCAAATATTTCTGATTTCTATTTCATGAACTATATCCAACAGAACCTAGAACAATCATCAATAAAGTAAGGAACTACCTGCAACCATTAATTGATGTTGTGGGCATTGGTCCTGCCACATCACTATGTATCAAATCAAGTATAGAGGAAACCCTATGTGCCTTCCCAACTTCATACCTCTTCTCTGGATGCTTACCTACCAAGCAACTAGGACATACTCCATAGGAAGTTTGGATGAGAGGCAAAACTTCAACCATTTTATCATTGTGGAGTTGTTGGAGATATTTGAAATTAATATGCCCAAATCTCTCATGCCATATCTTACTGGTGTTGTTAGCATGAGTCAATAGAGCTATAGGAGGTGAGACAGGAAAAAAATGTGAGAACTCATAAGCTTTAGAACCATGATTAGCAATACCTTTTGCTATGAGCTTTCCAGTAACTTTTTCTGTGATTTCAACTGAGTCAAAGTCGAATGTAACTCTCTTGGAAGAGCCTATATGGGTTATTTGATAAACATACAACAAATTAGCTGCAAGGGAGGGCACATAGAGAACATTTTTGAACTCACCATGCTAGATTTTAACTGAATCTCTTCCTGCTGTTGGAATTTGGGAGTCATCTCCCATGTGAATTCTAGGTCCTTCTGATAGAGTAAGAGTAGAGAAGGATTCCTTGGAAGCAACCATGTGGTTGGATGCTCTAGAATCAATCAAGTAAGATTTTGATTGAGTAAGGATTGCCTTCAAGGTATGGCATCTCTCATGATCATCTATCTGTGGTCCAACATCAGACTTCTTAGCTCCACGTGGAAGAACAATGTTGTTCTATTCAACAAGGGTGAACATTTAGTTGATCCGCTTCTTCATGCACTGGTTTTCAGGATGAAAACCCCTCATACAATAAGGACACTTAGTATTTTCAAAATTTTTCTTCTTCTTGGAGCCCGAAGCTCCTTCAGAAGACTTTTGACTCTCTTTTGGTTTCAAATAAGATGCTTTAGGCACCTTCCCCTTGTGCTTCCCTTTAGCTTGCACATTAGTACATTCTAACACCAGAAGAGCTTGGTTCTTGGAATTTTGGAGGAATCCCATTTGGACCAATTTGTCTTGCTCCTGTATTAAAGACTCAACAAAGCTGTCAAGTGAAGGCATCTTCCAATTCAGGATGGAAGCTCTTTTGGAATGAAAGGTAGAGACGAATACAAAATACTCAGAACCAAGTTTGCTGAGCATTGAGAGCACAAGTTTCTCACCCTTCCTCTCCATTCCACATTGCTTACATTGTAGTGCAAGAGACTTGAATTTAGTAAAAAATTGATGTATGCTATTGAAACTGCTGGGATGCAATGATATTAGCTTGTTCTCTAGAATGTGTCCCTGAATCTCATCTTGCTTTCCAAACAAGAATTCGAGCTTCTCCCAAGCTTCTTTGGGAGTCTTCAATCCCTTAAGATGAAAGAGGAGGTCTTTGGAGATATAAGCACAAAGGAAGCCAAAGGCTTCATCCAACGGGCTCAAGAACTTGTTTTTCTCAGCAGGATGATGAGGTTCAATCTCTCGGCCCATGGTCATCCTGTACAGACCAAGCTTGTGCAAGGATACCTGCATACCTACCCTCCAATCAACATAGTTGAAGGGTGTTAGGATGCAGGGTAATAAACCTTCAGAATCAATCAATTCTCCTTCTGATAAGTCAATTTATTCAATGAATCTACGTAGCACTTGTAAGGAAACACTGCAAACACAAAAAAAATCGCACTATGTCCGAATCAAGCCTTCCATTTCAACATGTACACTTTTTTAGGGTCCGTCACTTTTGCGGGACTTCTATGGAAACCCATCTACTTCTGGTGTACAATGGAGAATGGACAGACTTGAGGATTTCCTGAGGAGGCTCTGATACCATGTTTGAATTATTGTGCCATTGATCTTCATGTAATGATTGCAATTAGATTGTATTATTATGTAGTGTAATGGAATGAATAATACAAATTTCACAAGACAAATTTCACAAGAAACATATAATTATTGCTCAGTATAATTACAATATAAAATTCATTTATCCCAACAGTATACAGCATTATTACATAGAGGAGAATTCGAATCATGTGGATAGGATTCTAATCCACCAACTCAATCTGATTGCAAGTCTAACTAGAAGTGTCTAAATCACTATCGGATTTCAATAGATCAACTCTAGTTATCTAATTCAGTCTCTCAATAAGTTGTACTCAGTTAAACTAGTCTAACTGATGTGGTAGGTGAGAAGTAGGTGAGAATAGGCACCTACCCACATGCAACGATGCAAGACTGGTGTTAACTGAACTGGAGGACATCTAACTGAATGTAACTGGAGCATAACTTAGCTTGATTAGTCACGAACTACCAACAACTGAAGGAGGTTGGTGTTGACACTCCCAGTGGCTCCTAAATTGTAGGGATTGGTCTAGGAGGCACATAAAATGATGCATGAAGGTGCAGTTAGTTTCAGTTAACCTCTATCCGTGTTCTCCACACTCTAGTGACTGGTACATGTGGCCCCATTAGCCCAAGTGGACCCAATGGTACTAGTGGACCCAATAATAACTAAATGACTCCTAGGTTAGACAAATATAATCTAATAGACCAGTTTGGACAAGGGAGGATTATAAATCCTAAGAGACACATGGTTTCCTCGCCTTGAGATTATGGAGAGGAAATAGATGTCTTCTACATACAAGTGAGAATGTGAGTCCCAACTTGGAAATTTGTTTCTTCGGATCCCACATTCGAATCAAATGCTCCAATAAACGAACATGAACCCTCATTCCCAAAATATGGAAGAACTTTAAGAGCCCACATTCTCTCAAGATAATATAGTGTTGGGATCATTTTCAGCTTGGCTATCATTTAGCTCATGCTCCCTTTCCTTCCAATCACCATTTTTGTTTAAAACAACCTTCACATGATGATTGAAACAACCATTAAAAACGATCCTCATCAAAGAATTTTTCAATTTTGGCTGAAAACTATTGTTTTAAATTTTTTGGGGTTGTCGATGCATTTCTCCCATAGAAACAAGCCTCCGGTCCACTTTTTGCGTTCAGACAAAGCAAGGCTAATGCTTTCCTTGTTTTCGGGAGGTGCGTCGGCGCTTTTCTTGAAAGAAGAGTGTCATCAAGGGCACTCTCTTAACCCACCAAAAAATAACTAAAACTACACTTAAACCTAGCTAAAACATAACAATTCTACTATCAAGTGAAAGAGGAAAGGTAGGAAATTTACCTAAATTCGATGAAATGCTGAATGATTGACTGGAGCTACTGCAATCTCTACAGCAAGATCACCTATTAAAAGAGCCTTTTTCACTCTATGGTAAAAACTAAATGGTAAAAAACTTTTACCTTTGCACCTTTTATTCTTTTTTTTGGTTGCTAAAATATGATATTTTATTTCAATTATTTAAAATATTACATTTTTTTACCACTTTATTAATGTTTTGATTTAAAAAAGGACTCTAATACCTATTTTTGGAGATTTCAGGTTAATTTGAATGATTTTTGGCTCAGGAGGAGTTTGTTTTTGACTTTTTTCATACTCCTTTTTTCAAAATGAAAAAGCTTCCAAGTGCCTTTGATGCCATAGTCGTGCTGATTAAAAACTAAGCCAAAAGGTGTTATCACTTTTTTGGCCTCGTAAAACTTGTACGAAAAATGAACCTCCCAGAGTTGTCTTTAAGCTCTTTTCAAAGTATTTAAATAGGAAATGATTGCCAAGCGAACTTGTTTATTTCATGCTTGTAAAATTATTTGAAATGTCATCTATCCAGTGATAGTTTCCCCTTTTTTCGGACTATTTAGACTAATTTATGAAAAAGGTACACTCTAGTTCATCATAACTAGAAGAGTTCTCCTATGTATCATTTTATGATTTTTCAAACTTTGGGGATGAATTTAATGAAAAATACCACATTAGAGTCTTCTTTAGTCCCTTCAGACTCTCTAAACATGAAACGATACCGAGTTTACCTTCTTTGTACTCGATAAAATTAAATAATGAAGGACCCTTTTTGGGTCTGAACTCCTCCTCTCTCAGGTTCATAAAACATGTGAGATTGGACTCATCCTATGATGAGAAATATTGAGCGTTTGTTACCCTTTTTCCATCTCATTAAAAATAAAAGATGTACTCATCCATCATGAAGGGGAAATTAAGGGAATGAGAAAACATTTTTCATTTGTATTAATGGCAGTTTATAGTCACCTTTGAACATGGCACCTGTTTGCATTTCATTCAAACAGTTGGGTAATCAGCTTGTCCTCGAGTCAATCCACTTTCATGACTGATTTTATTCATTTTGATTCATTCAAAGAATGCATGGTATTTTCTTTGCATTATGTCCCGGTCTCTGCCTCATTGAGTCAATGTTTCCAAGTCATTTACCGTGCCATTCAATGTTCAAGGGGAATATTTTATTACAACCAACCTATGTAGTTGCCTTACCTTCTTTTGTGTCGGTCATCTCTAAGTTAGTCCCATAATTACTCCATAACGAAAAACACTTCAAACAAATTTTGTTCCAGTTTCGTTTCGATGATGGGGGAAAAATCATGGCCCTCGTTTGATGAGTCTATTCCCATCGACACCAGCACATCAGCTGAGAATTAGTCTTAGAAACCAGTTAGTACCTTGAATCCTGCATGCGTCAATGGTAGGTTTTCTCGGTTTTGACAGTAGGATCCAGTAATTGATCTCTGATTAAAATATTTCATCAATTGTTTGACTTCAACTCATTTTTTCACAATTGAAGGAATGTACTAGGGTACCTTTGGAATCATTGGCATCAAGGGTGATTTCCATTGCACTTTGTAACGGTATACATTAATGACTGATAATCAAGTTATTTCTACCATGTTCGACATCAAAACATCTATTCACATGGATATAATTGTACTATTTGAGATTGGGATGAAGACCTTGGGTGTTTAGGCATTTATTTGAATATATGACTCTTCCCAGGTTGCAATGGAGTATTTTGTGATTGATTCATTGCATAGATCTATAATGTAAGTTAGGTGGCTATGCTCAAGTTTGAGTCATGATGAAATATATCTACAGTGTATGTCTGATAGCTGTGTCTAAATTTGAGTTTTGCTTGTCATGGATCTACTTTGTATGCCAGTAACCATGATCTAGACATCTATACATGGATATAGAATGTATTGTTTGACAACCATGTATTGAATTAGTTGAAGTACATATCTCAGAGTATGTAGTACTATAAAAAGTCTTCAACCGACAGTATTTTGCCTCATCTTCCAACCTACATCTATCAAAGCATTTCACCTATCACATCCCTCTAGCTTCAAACTTTGGGGGGAATTATTTTACACCAAAATATTGTCATATTCATGTGTATTTTCCTAGATCCCTGAATTATCTATTCCAAATAATTGAGAATAGATCTTGCCTTTCAATAAGTCCAAATTATAGTAGCACTGATGCACCTTTCCTTTAGATAGTAGGAATCATACTAGGATGACGCTAGTTGCTTATAGACAAAAGAGAGTCAATGACACTACTTGCCTTCATACAAGGAGTGTCACCTCTTCCTCACATCACTTGCTAATGTACAAGGTGTGTCGACACTCATTTAAAGACAAAAAAGAAGCATCGAGAGTTTTCTAGAAGAAATCCCTCAAGGAGGCTTATCCAAACCAACTAGAATAGGTGGAAGTTGAGACCCTAACCCCTAGGGATGATCCCTTAACTTCCTCCAAGTAATCCTCAACTCCTTTTATCCCTTTTGGCCTATAAATACAATCTCACCCTCATGGTTGAGGAGAGGACCAAGAAAGTACCATATGATCTTGAATCTTTTTAGAGTTGAGAGGAAAAGGATTTAAGTTTGGAGCAAAAGACTAGTGGGAAGAAGCATAACAACAAGGGTCTTTGGTTGTAACTTCTCCCTTTATTCTATTAATGCAATCATGTTTTCCTTTCCCATAAAAATTGTGTAATTATGTTTATTATTTTTCTCCTTGGTCATTAATATATATCTAGTTGATTATCTTGTATGTCTCCACTTGTTTCTTGTTGGTTTTGATCTTTGAGCAGGCTCCTTTATGTCAATTGATGCTAAAAGTTTCAAGCTAGTAAGGACAACCTTAAGATAAGGTAAGGTTTCATTTTATTCAAGTAATTTGATTAGATCTAGGGAAAGGTTTTCATCATTGTCCGTGTTTTGTTCTAGATCTATACCACATAGACTAGGGAAATTGTCTTTGTCGGCACTGATTGAATATTTTGATAACATAAATACATTCTCTTGAGTAGGAGATGCATTGCAGTGTTGAAGATTGAAGGCATTGAAATGAGGTTTGAAGACCATGTAATGAGGATTGAAGAATGATTGTGCAGAACACAACATGAGTCATTATCCCATTTCTTTTCCTTGTTAAAATATAGCACGTGAATCCCGATGGTGGATGGTGATGTCCCGAGGGACTTGTTTACTAAAGGGAATCCCATTGTAATAGGTTTTGTAGACAAAAGGGAAAGTTTAGATGGAGAAAGGTGTAGTTTTGGTTTTTGACAAAGTGAAAATGGCGCAACCATGCCTTCTGGTTCACATATTTATGATCATTTCAAGGTTGTGAGACTTGTTCCAATGCCTATGGAGCAATGTTTCCAGTAAGGAATACGTTTTCTTTCATTGAAAAAGGATTTCATTTGATTGAGATACAATTGTTTTTGTGTGGTAGTGTTCCCAGTGTTGAGATGAGCACACTATACATTTTGTTTTGAGAGTACCTCTCCTTTGGATATATGGACTCATGTGAGTGGTGATTGTCATGTTGAAATATGCATGAGCATGACATGTCTAAGGTTGGGTGGAACATTGTCCTATTGAAGCTAGTTGCTTCCATTGAGATGAGTATTTTGTTACAAGAATGACATGTGTTGGAACTTGAAATTTGAACCAAATAGGGTGATATCATATCCAAGAATGAGGAACAAAGGTTCCAAGTGTGCCACTGAGATGGAAGATGCACTATTTTCTCATTATTCAATAAAACTTTGATAATTGGTGCAAGCAATCAGGTAAAAGTTTGCTGGAAGCACTAAAACAATGAGGGCGAATGGATCACTCCTAAAATATGAAATTTCTTCCAAAAAATCCAACATATCACTTTTCTACATACTAGTAGCATGACTGGAGAGGGAGGAATCAAATTTCTCTTCAAATCCTTGAGCATTCACTTTCAAAATTTGCATGGAATTTAGAATAGAAGAATCACCGGAGAATGATTGAGAAGGATGGAAGGAGTGTTTTTCTTCAACAATGGAGGTTCGAATGTCTTATTCTAGATTAGTTGCATGAGAAGATGAGAGATCAGAGATCTCATAAACTTCTGGAGAAAAAACAGAAGGAGTCACTACAAGGATACTTTCAACAATTCGAATTGAATGAGTTGAAGATTATGCTATTTCTTTATCTTTAACAACTTCATCGAAGAGAATTGAGGCCAAGACATTTCAAGGAAGACCACTTGAGGAGGTGTTGGATTTGCTCTAGGTATACATTAGAGAAAATTTTTAGGTCTAAAATGGGCCTCCTAAGTAAAATTGTAACATTAAAATTCACTTTATAAGAACCAATATGATTCAAGATAACGATGTCAACCATGGGGGTAAATTTTGTAAAACAAAATGGAGGGAAAAAGAAAAAAACTACTTTTTTTTATCGTATTTTTGAGATATCTCCTGAACGGTTCACCTAAATTTCGAGTTTGGGGGCTTGTTGGTTTCAGAATATTTAATTCCGCATGCATCCCATACCCACACTGCATACTTATGAGGTACCCACGACACCTAAAAATGAAAATTTCAATAAAAAACGTATTTTAATATTAAAATACTTATTATTATTATTATTAGAATTTTCACTTTTGGGTGTCGTGGGTACCTCATAAGTATGTAGTGTGGATATTATTTGGATGAAGAATTGATTTCTGCATCCAATGAGCCCCCAAACTTGAAATTTGGGTGAACCAATAAGGAGATTTGTTAAAAATATGATAAGATAAATAAGTTTTTCTTTTTCTCCTCCAAAATTTAGAAATTTTATTTTATTATTATAACTCTTATTTTATTATTTCCTTTATGAGGCCCATTTTAGACCTCAAAAATACCCTAATGATCTACTTCTTTCTACACACCAAAAGGTGTATCTATATTTCTCTAGAGCTCGAATGGATACTCAACAGATTCCATGAGATAACACATATTAGGAGTCATTACCATACACATACTTCCATATTCTCTATCACAGTCATTTAGCCAATCTTTTTACTCTTCATTAGATTCTGTACCAGCTCCAAAAGACACATCAAGGAAATCATGGCTCTCAATATATGTAACCATCTTCAATTTCCACTCAACATAATGGAATGGTGATAGAGGAGGAACTGATCTCAAATCCATATTGAAGTTGTACCTGCAAAAACATTTCAAAAACAATTCGATTTGAATCAAATTAAACCAAACACTCTCTACTTCGACATGTGCACTTTCTCTGGGTGCATCACCCTTGAATAGAATTCTCTAGAAAGAATCCAGAGGGAGCAAGACAATAATTCCAGGATTTATGTGGAACCTAATTGCTTATGGTGCATCAATGGAAGCTTCTAAGGTTTGGAGTTGGCCTTGATACCAGCTCTGATACCATGTAAAATTCAATGAAGCATAGGATCATCATGCCTGTAGAATTAAAATGGAGAATTGTAGAAGAGAGAGAAGCAATTCAATAATTCATAGCAAATAAAACACTCACGAGACCAATAATTGGAATAATAATCACATATCCATTAATCAATATTAATCCACATATATTCAGTAAATAATATGTCATACAATGGTTATACATATATGAGAATTCAAATTCCTAAAGAGGTAGTTGAATCTACCAACCTTGACTGACTCAAGAGCTAACTTAGTGTGGGAAAGTCACCACTAGTTCTCACTAATACAACTTCGGATCACTAAAATAGTTCACAACCAGTTAACTGGTGAGGGTAGGTGAGAAAATTCACTGTACCTCCCTTAAATCATGCAAACTAACGCTAGGATGACTGAGAGTGTTCTAACTGATGGTAATTAGAGCATAACTGAACATTGACTACGGTCAACTGCTCGTGGCACTCAGAGTGGGTTCCTAAATTATAGGTATTTGTCCCAGGGGCACCTAAAATCATGTAGACATGTGTAGTAAGTGGAAGGTGTCCCCTAGGTTTGTCCCCCTATGCACTAGTGGAGTGATGAATACCTCATAAGCTAGTAAAATAGACAAATAGACTATGTGGTCAAAGGGGGGATTAATAATAATCCCAACAAGCCTTTGTGCGGTCGAGGTCATGTGTTCAATTCTTTGGGTATTTTGTGGTTAGGCACCCAAATTGGTGCTATAAATAGGATAAAAAATAACGTAACAAGGTGAGGTCTCTTCGAGTAGTCACCTTGGAATATTTCTATGGATGTAGCAACTCGATATTCATGAATGAACCACATTATAACAATGTGCTTATGAGGTTTGATCTATGATGTACTTAGATGATTGCCACATTGCATACATGAGATCTGATTTTTATTATTGTTTAGATGGTTGTAGATGATGTAAAATTATAAATTCCATAAGATCTTCACGATAGATTGAACCTTATAGTGAAAGAAGAATGAAGGAGATTGATTATACTATGAAAAATTCATAAACATTCATAGTGAAATTAAATAGACAAGAGAGATAAATTTTGCGGCAATAATTGGACAAAATTCTCATTAAACTATATGTAATACATCGAAGATACAAAATACAGAATTCGAATCCTCTAGGAGTGATTCAAATCCCTCAGTTTAGACATGACTAACCTAGGAATAATAACCAATGAAGACTCACTAGTGCAACTATGGACAACTAAAACAACTGATAGTCAATTAACTGACCATAGTAGGTGAGAAAATGTGCCTATCTCCTCAAATCATGAAAAAGAGGTGCTAGGATAACTGAAAGCGAACTAAATGTGTCCCATTATAGCATGACTCAATGTTGGGCTAGGAAAAGTGCACAAGGAAGGATCTGACGCGCAAGAAAAGAAGGAAAAGTGTGTGCATGACAAGGGAAAAGTAGGTCAAGAAGGAAGCAAATGAACCGGTGCAGAAAGATAAAACATGCACGCAGTGGAGAAAGGAAGGATAAATAAGGAAAGGAAGCGGAGAGCAGAGGAAGTTGCGACGAGGAAAAGCACATCCATAGTCGGTGAAAGAGCCAAGTAGAAGAGTTAACGCTGGACAGAAAGTAGTCAAGGAATATTGCAGAAGGACGAACCAGTAGAAGATGGAAGGATAGTTTTGCAGCTAGTTATGACTGGAACATAAGACTGAAGGATGTTTTCGTAGCTAGTTAAGGTTGTGGTTAATGCATGCAGGACTTTAGTGGCTAGGTATGGGATGACATTTAATGTAACAGAGATATTTTATAGCTACTTGATTATGTAATAACTGAGTAGTACTCAGTTGACCTTGCGTTGTCTTCTAAATGATATAAATAGGAGGAACCTGCTTTGTATAAGGGTTCATGTTCTTGGTTTAGTCTCTTCCGTAGTTCGTTCATTCAGTAAGTTAGAGTTAATTAGTAGTTCATTGTCGACTCGGAGAGGAGTCTAGTAGAAGGAGAAGGAGGTTGAGATGCGTATCTTTCAGCTATGTGCGTAGATCTCTAGTAAAGTGGAAGAGTCGATCCAAGCTATGCGCAGATCATTAGGAGTATATAGAAGCAATAAACTAGACACCATGAGAGCAAGAATATTGATTCAGAAAGACATATCTTAAGAACAGTATGCAAGTTGGAGGCTGCAAGGTGCTACCTATATTTCTCATGCTAGATGAAGAGCACCTTGGTGGTTTTTCCCAGATGGGTTTCCACATTATTTCTTGTGTTATATGAATGAATGTTGTTGAATTGTGAATGTTTATGCGAATGTTTGCTTATATTACATTACAATTACAGTTGTAGTTGAGTCTGTGTCGCAGTATGAATGAATGACTGTTTAAAATTATTGTCAAAATATCGTGTTTAAGTTCATGGTTAAGTTGTTAAGTTAAATTATAAGTCACGCAATGTCTGTCAAGTATAAGAAATTGGCTGCGACGCATAGTTGCACTAGTTGTTAAATCTTAAGGAAAAGGTCATGTCACGCAGGTGGCATGTGGCACTTGGTGGTGCTTCTATCGTAGGGTGAAAGACTCCATCCCATCGTCTTTGTCGAGCACCTTGGCTACGCGCCAAGGGACTATAATCCCTCGCCAACTGTGAAAACATGGTTCTGGAAGTTACCCATTAAGATGTATTGGGCAAGACCGTGCCTGCCACGTGGGCATTGTCGATAGAGCTTGCTCTGTTGGGTCGACATATTTTGGTGTCTTGTTGGTATTGTGTTGTTGTTGAACCGTGGGTCAAGACAAGAAGGAGAAATATGCCAACAAATGGTTTCTTTTTTGAGATTGTTAACCATTTGAGTCGAGGGAAATGTTGTGGCATCCAACGAATAACGAGATAGAGGACCGACTGGAGTCTAAGATGCTAGGATTCGTGCAAGAAGAGAGTGCAGGATCTCAGTTGAGCACAAAAAACTAGGTGGACGAATACATATGTTCGGATATTCACGAGATCTTATTTGTAGAGTTTCCCATTGTACTGCAAGAGTGGCTATCAAGATTGGCAAGAAGGCAGAAAAACTTCCAGAGAAGAGAAGCTGTCAAAAACCCAAATTTTTGAAAAATTTAAAACTTTTTAAATTTGTAAAATAACCGTATTAGAAGCAGTTGTTAACAGGTTGTTTGTTTATGCTAAAGAAACTGAAATTGAATATAATTTAAATACTCTGATTTTGTAAAGTATCTTCCTTTTCAGCTACTGATCATTCTTTTGTTTTTGAGACATAAGGTGGTTGTCGAAAAGGACTGGGCTTACTTAGCTTTCGAGCTAACGCAGCCGTTTACTTCTGTTACAGGTTTACAGGTAAGAATGAGGTTCGATACTAATGACTCTCAGAAGTTTACAGTACCGTTTTCCGTATAAAGAAATGTTTGGAAAAGGTGTAAACACGTTTAAACAGAAATTCAAGCTTCTTAAGGTATCATCTTTGAATATTCTGCTATGTTTCCCAAAAATTAAAATAAACATTACAATAAAAACTACATCATGAGGTGTCATAAGACTTTAAAGGTTTGAAAGTATGATAAACCCGTCATGTTTCCCCTTCAAATGAGTATAAGATTATTTCTAAAGTTTCTTCACTTAACCTATAACATAGTAGGAAAAGAATCTTAGTTTTACAATTTTACTTCTTTATGATAAAGCTATAATAATAACATGCCATGCTCAGTTCTTTTTATCTGAGGAGAAAGTATCATTAGGAATTAACCTATAAATTTTCTTACTGAAGCATCAAAAAGATGTAAAGTCTGGAATAAGTATGCCTTTGTAGTTAATCACCCATTAAACTGTTAAGAAGCTATACTCATTCTAGGAGTATCAAATGGTAAAACCTAGTACCATTAGGACCCATCCTATACTCCTCACTAAAAACTCCCTTTACTAATTTTTCAATACTACATTAACCCATTCATGAGGTTAAAGAGAAATCAATAATCTCTAGCATTCTTTTCCTATTTTATTTTATAAAACAAAACTTGAGATGGGAGAGAGTGACATAAGTCAAATTGTCACTTAAAAGAAAGCTGTTTAGAACTAACTCAAATCCATTGAGGTTATAATTTAGTGCTTAATAACTATTCACATCTTGGAAGTTAGACATAATTTCTTTCATCTTTTTTGAAGTAATAAAGAGATTGGTATTAATAAGGTGGTTAAATCATTTGAATATATAAATATCCACATTCTATGATTTAGTATTGTATTTATAGTTGTACAAACTATAAATAACTTAGAATTATAGTTTATCACGTTGAGTTTCAACATTTATAAAAAACCTATCTCTATGTTTAAACGATCCAAGTTATAACGTAACCATACTATAAGGTCTTTCAAGGTATTAGCATTAAAAGAAAAACAAACATACCCTACTTTAAGATGATATAAACTTAGAAAATAAAACTTAACTCTATGTTTATAGCACAAGCTTGTAGAGTAGTCAAAGAGTGGCATGCAAGTTTATCATTACGAAAAATCTAACGTTGCATGGTTGAATGTATAAAATGCAGGAGGGAACTATGGTCCTTGTTTTTAAACGATGACTATGTTGTAATCACCATTGGTATCGTGAACTTTGGAATTGGTATCCTCTCCATGCAAATTATTGGAGTGTTACGTGGCTGCGTAGTGTCCAAGTGTTGGCACTATAAATGTTGACTAACCCTAATTCACTTGCCAATCTTTCCTTGTGTTCAGCCTTAAGCTGCCGCTCTGCAAACCCTCAGGAACAGACTGCCATTCGCCCTCTGATTAACTCGAATCTTGAATAGCTTTGCCATCCGGCCTCCGGTTGTCTTGGCTCCTCTATGGCTCTACCATTACCCTTCTTTCGAAGCCCGGGATGCCTTGCCTCCTCCATGGTTTTGCCATTGTCTTTCGCTGTCTCCTAAGAAGTTACTCACTCCATAAACGTGGGTGTGCTGTCAGCTCGTTGTGTGAGAAGTGACATTGAGAAGCTTGCTGCGACCATAGGGTTTTTCATTGGAGTTTTCTTTGCACTGAAGGGTTGGTTGATAAATCAGATAACTGTCAATGGAAGTTAACCTCCTCCCTGGATTTGATTTACGGCCTTACTGCGTGGCTTCCAAAAGGTAAACGCTGCTCTGTAAATTTTTATAGTTCTGTGCTATGTTTTACAGGTTATTTACTTATCGGCTTTTACAACAATACTCTAACTAAAGTTCGCATAATACATTACTTGCAGGTAATCCTGCTGTACTTCTCTGCTTACACCAGAATGGGGTTCGGCACCTTGACCCGGTAAGCCTAGATTCTTCCACGACACTTCATCTTTTGTCCGGAAAACATGAGAGACTTTACTGGTTGGGACGATGCAACCCTGGTTGACCTCCGTGGTTATTATAATGTCTGTTTTTATTGTTTAAGTATTAAGGGTAATACCCTCGCTCTTATACTGAGCTGTCCGGCTACGGCCGTAATTGGAAACCCTGCTTGTAGTTATAATTTTGTAAAAATAAACTAAACAAGACATAAGTCTTTTGTTACTGTGCTTCGGGTGTTTGTACAGGCTATACGCCTTCATGTTCAGTTTTGTTACTATGCTTAAGAAGTTTATACAGGCTATACGTCTTCATGTTTAGGTTAATGAATAAAATAGAGTTCGGGTTATTTATTTGGTTAATGGTGAAAGTAGGGTTTTACCCCTGGTTATTTATTGAATTTAGATTTGTTTCCTCTTTTGCGTTCTATTTTACCATAGTAATTCAAGAACTTGGAAAGATAAATAGCTTACTGTGTTTTATTGATTAACCTGGCGGTATGAAGGATTTTTTTTTTAAGTTTTCATTTTGTTTGATAATTTTTGTAATTTATTTTAAAGGTTACTAGGTTTACCCTAGTTTAACTCTGAAAGTTAATAAATTAAAGAATTGTATAACTCTGAAGCTCGATTATCGAGCGACTTCCAGTCCTGAAGCATTGTGTTATAATTTTATTAATAAAAGTCTTTTATAATGTTTCTGTCAGTAAAGGATTATTAAATTTTTAAAATAAGTATAGGGATTATGCCCTTATAATATCTTTATAACTATCAATACTATCTTCTGGTATTATATATATTAAATCATAGTACTGTAGTTCATTTCTTTTTATCAACGTTATGTACCTTGAGTACTTTCCAGATTATTATTTTATTTTAGGTTATTAGATTCTTACCTACAGGTTTTATAACCTGTTTGCTATTTATTTAAAAATTATAAAAGAAAAACAACTGAAAATCCTTTTTAAGTTAAAGTACCTGATGTACTATTAATAATTATTATTTTTGTATTCTAATTAAAGTTTATTTACTTTACCAGTACTGTATATGACTAGACTATAGATCTTACTTTATTTGCTTGCATTCAAGATTTAAATAACTAAGTTGTATTTTATATATTAATATACTTCTTGAATGTTATGTTTATAATGTGCATAGTGTTTATATATTATAAATATTAAAATACAATATTATTTCTCCTCATTGTTATTATGAATAAAAACTTAATGTAGTTCACCCAATATTGATTTGGGATTCTGAAAACAGTTATAATACTTGAGTATTTCTGTAGATTACTTAATAATTACATAAGTATAGTTTCTTTATATGTTTATGACCACTCAGTACTTTTCTTTAAAAATGGAAAAGTAGTTAAAAACCTGTACTTAAAACTTAGTTTAAAGGGGTATACAGTATATAAACAAGGCATACTTAAATTAGTTTTCAGACTGATATAAATAGAAAACTAATTGTAACATTAACAAATAAGTTACAGAAATATAATCCTATCCTACTATCCGATTATTTATTTAACTCCTAAGGAGCAAAACCTCCTTAAAACTAGAAAATTATAAACCTTACTTAATCTGCAAAAGTATCTAGTCTATCTTTTTATCTTAATCGTTATTATTTCCAGAAAACAGAGTACACTACTGAAAACTAGTTTGTAAAACTGTAAGAAGAGGGTTCATGAATTTGTAAATACTACAGATAATTTAGGAAACTCAGTTCAGAAGTATGCTGCTTCTAACACTGAGATACTGTGCTAGAGTACTATCTGATGATATCAGATGTGGAAAAACACAGTGATACTAACAGGTTTTGCTACTAACATTCCAAGATACTAATTTTACAGATGTTAAACAATTATTCAGACATGTAAAATATTTATAACATCTATCCATTTATATTCGGAAAGACATAAAGAAATGAATGAAGAACCTGTTTTAATGCTGTGGACAACAACAGCAATGGGAGGCTGTTCCTCCCTACCAACTCCTGGAGAGCGCTCAGACAGCGACTTCTCAGGACCCCCGAGCTTGCTCTGGTCTCCCTGGCTTGGAACTAGGTGCAGAAAAATAGATACAGTCTTCAACTCAGTATCAACTTAGAACTATTAGTCAGTTCCATCAGCTCAAATAGCTATAATCAGCATCAAGTTTCTGCAAACATTCACTCAAAAACACTTCCTTACTGTCTTTCCCTCTTCCTCAAATGAAATTCCTGAATAACATTCAGCTGAATGAATTCTTTCTGGAATAAAAACTGAGCAACCTGAGCTCTCTTCATTGAGTACTTTTAAAGATTGCCTAGGTCTTAGTTGGGTTAACTGTCATTTAATGAGCCACCTGCTCACATTCCACTTTCTTGGGGAATCATGACCCCAAATATAGGGAAGTTGCCACCTGCAACTTAGGAAGTGCTTGAGGATGCTGCCACTTGTCTTTTGCCTTTCCACCTAGTTCCAACCACCAGTTAGACCAGTAACCTCTTTTAACAGCTCTCCCATGCTGTTGTCTCCATAATTTATTTATTATTAATAAAATATTCTCAATTACACTCCATAACTGTTGACTCTGCTGAGTCATCAATCCCTACTTAGGATTAAGTTTAACATAATGTCTCAAAAATAAAATAAAACAATTTACATAATTTTACAAAATTGGGGTATGTGACAGAAGCAGTCGAGTGGAGTGATTAGTTGGTGTGCGAAGTAACTAGTGTAAGTAACACCATCTCTAGAGCTATTGATTTTTGGGTTGATAGTATTTTGCAAGGATATAAAACTGAGTTTGCAGTAGAGGCTATAACCTCATATAGTGAGGTTGAAAGAAATTTTTTCCAAGGACCCTGAAGAAGATATTTGTTATCTCTCAGTACATGGATCAAGATGCTCGTTTATGAGAAGGGTATCTTGCAGCTGAGTAGTTGAGTCAAATAACATGGGGGAAGGATATGTCGTCGATGACCTGTCAAGAAAATGGGAAATTGTGAGTTGAGATGTTCCCAGGAAGTATAGAAACTGAACTAGAAACTGGATTCCTAAGGAGTGGAAGGAGATTCAGATTAGGGAAAAGGAGAAAGACAGAGGAAGGTCGACAAGCTCCTAGTATGTTCGAGGAGAGTGAGCACGAACTTCAGTCACAGGTAGACGAATAGTCTTGCAACGAAGAGGTGGACTATATCCCAATTTTGGAAGGAGTAGAAGACTCTGAAGAGACTATCGAGTCACCAAGGTTAGGACGCAAATATATTACACCAGGAGTATCACCAGAGGTAAGGTCTAGAGCCTCATCTCCTGAAAGAGTTGTTAATACTGATAGTTCTAGCACTGCGACTAGCACGTAATAGAAAACACCCTCGATTAATCAATCATCAGATAACCTCGATGCCAACTCAATGGCTAGGGTGGATATTCGATTACCCACATTTAATGGCAACAAAGCAGAATATCCAGAGTAGCATTGGTTCATTTGTGAAGCTATTTGGATGGTTGGCTTAGTTCAGAATGCGGGATTAAAGAAAGCACAGATGATCACAACTCTAAGGGGTCATGCACTAGACTGGTTTATGAAGTTCTACATAGTACCACCAGGAGTACCACACAAGACCCTTGAAGAAATACGAGGTGCAATGACCTTCGAGTTTAAAAAACTTGAATTTGAGTTGTAGTGTATTACTGAGATCAAGGAAATCAAACAAGCATTGGCATATTCAGTATGGGACTTTGACCAACGAATTAAGAATTTGATGGCGAAAGTAAGATTCCAAATGTCATATGTACAACATAAAGAGTGGTTTATTGCTGCACTATTACCACACATCCGATGCCCATTAATGCAACAAAATACTGAGTCGCAGACATAAGCTCTAGAGTTGGAAATGAAACTGGAATCCTTGCCAATCAGTGATGGTGCCGCAGGAATGGTACAGATTCAGTCCCAGTGGGATAATCTAACAATACAGCTTCAGAACATCAAGAAGGGTAAGGAAGCCCATGAAGACTTATGGTGCACAAAATGCAGAACAAACGGACACAGTAAGGATAATTGTCTGACCTTTACGAATTACATCTCAACCAGTGCGCCAAACCCATTAAGTGCCCACAGAATACCCTCGTGTCTCATATGCCCATGGAATACCCTGGTGTCACATATGCCAGACTAGAGGACACTACAAAGAAGACTGTCTATGCTTGAAAAAGATTGTAAGTACTCCCGCAAACATGTTCTGTAAATTTTGTAAGTCAGTAGGGCATGAAGATAAATATTGTAGAGCATACCGAATCCTAAAGGAAAATATGGTTGACACATACTTAATGAAGAACGATGGGCAGACTGAGGCTGAATTGGCGCAAGCATCATGTCAGCCTGTGCAATTCCTGCCCAATCAGTATTAGAACATCAACCACAATATGCACCATAGCAACCATATGCAAAGGAAAATCACTATCAGCCGCCCTACCAATAGAATCAGTTCCCCCCCCAGCAACCACACCCTCAAGGAAGGGGTGGTGGAAACTTCAGAGGCAGATGAGGAGGAGGATTCGGTAGAGGAATAGGTCAGGTTACATGCTATAACTGTGGACAACAAGGTCAATATGACAGATATTATGTGGAACCGATGAAGACATGTTCATACTGTAAGGGACGGGACCATAATATAGAGAAATGTCCTCAGTTGATTGCAAAATGGCAGGTTAGGACCATCACAAGTCCTAACCCTACGCAAAATCCGAACCCAAACCTGAATCCTAACTTAAAAATTCAAATGATTGTTGTTGAGCTAAGAGATCTAAACATTGCTATAATAACACGAGGAGGTGCTGCGAACGAAGTTGATCAAGAAACCCTGGAAGAACAATTGCATCTGTAGGTATGACCCACAGTGCAGAAGAAGGTGCCATTTGATGTTCATAAACAGAAGCAAGTATTCATGGATGTAGGACTTGAGTTTGTGGATCCAGAAGAATCATCGACATCAGAAGAATTCAAGGAGATGCCTGAATGATTTCAATAGATATTTAAGAAGAAGACTCCATAAAAGGTTAGTAAACTCAAGTCGATTTTTCAAGTTGCTTAACATTAATTCAAGACAAAGATGCTATCATAAAACTACAAGCACTGATAGAAGAAACACCAGTAGAGTCACAACCTGAAAAGAAAGTTAACCAGGTCAAAAAGAAATTCAAAATTGGACGCGAGTTAAGAATGACTGCATAGATAGGGGCTTATGACATGGATTACATCATCTTAGACCTGGGATCTGATGTCAATATTTTGAAATGAAAAACTTGGGAAAGTATGGGCAAGCCACGCTTGGAATGGTCTCCTGTCCAGCTACGACTTGCGAATCAGGCGAAGGTGCTCCCAATTGGTAGACTGAGTCAAGTTCCTGTCGACATTGAAGGGTTGCGCATGTTTGTGGACTTTGAAGTCATTAACATTGTTGATGACACAAACCCATATCCCGCACTGCTATGGATAGATTGGGCCATAGACAATTAGAGTATTATTAATTTCAAGAAAAGAATCCTCTCATTCGAGGATACTGAGATGAGAGTAGTGTCACCCATTGATCCATTGAGGGACAAAGATATGTTGAGCCTATCTATAATGACAGACATGGTAACTATCTCGACCAGATATACAATGTCACTACCATGCAAGAAGACTTTATTATTCCGATGACGGATGGAAACCTGAGTTGGAAGAGTGCTAGTTCCTATACATCCGACTCAGGCGAGGCATTAGAGAATTGGAAAAATAGGTTACATGAGGTCTCTATGAAGAGGTGTGCAAGAATTACAAGATCTGTGCAATGGGTGGAAAATGATCTACGAGAGCTTCCACCTATGAGGTTCTACCTAATATTGCAACCTTCCTAACTGATTTTGAAAGCCTTGTAACAGAGTCGCAACACTTGTATGCATTAGATCATGTACTAAAGGATACAACTGCTAGATGGTGGGGGTACACACAAGTAGTTCATAACAGAATGGCCACAATGCAGAAGGTTGATGGAAATCAGATTCGATGAAGAAGTCCCCACAATGAGTCACAAATATACAGGATTGTCAAGCCTTGTACAACACATACATAAGTGTCGCACTGTATTTACAAAATACCCGCACCAAGAATTGGTCCATATTTCATTCATACATTGGAAATGACACCTAGAATGTAGTATGCATTTATGGAGATGCAAAAAGGAACCCAAGATTGGGAAGGACTCGCCAAGCAGTTTAGGCAGACATTTGAATTTGCTGATGAGCAACCTATAGTTGATGCTACGCTTCAAACACTAAAGGAGAAGATATTTGCTTAAATTCCTGTCGAAGAGGCCAATGCTCACCAATGTAACATGACCATTCAGAAATGGATGGATTGCTACAATCGAGATGGAGACCCGGGTGATGATCTGACTAACAGAAACATACCAGAATTAGAGGGCACGCGCACAGTGGAAGGAAGCGATATTTCAAGTGGCCAGTTCCTTAAGCCATTGAAAATTAAGAAAGTAAATATTGGGTCGCCAAAGAAACCAAAGTTCACCAATATAGGAGATTATTGGGATGAAGAGACAGTCACGAAGATCACAGACTTGCTACATGAGTATAAGGACCTATTCCCTACCAATTTCTCAGAGATGAAGGGAATAGTCGACGACCTAGGGGAGATGAAAATACCCCTACGACGAGATTCTAAACCCAGTAAACAATGTCTATATAGACTAAATCCAAGATATAAAGAGAAAGTAAAAGCAGAATTGGATCACATGCTCGATGCAGGAATCATTGAACACGTTGAGGAATCAGAGTGGATCAGCCCTATAGTGATATAGGATAATAAAACAATAGGCGAAGTTAGGATCTGTGTCGACCTGAGAAAGCTAAACAATGCATGCCTACACGATCCATTCCCAACACCATTTACAGATGAAGTACTTGAAAGCGTCGGTGGCCAAGAGATGTACTCATTCACTGATGGCTTCTCTGGCTATCATCAATTTAGAATCACGAAGGAGGATCGCCACAAGATGACCTTCGTCACAGAATGGGGATGCTACCAGTATACGGTAATTCCCTTTGGACTAAAAAATGCACCTATTATTTTTTCTAGAATAGTAGTCTCTGCTTTTAAAGATTTCATACATAAGTTTCTTGAAGTCTACTTTGATGATTGGATTGTGTTTGTTTTGGTAAGAGACCATATTGAGAGTCTACACATGATGCTAGGCTATTGTCACTGTTAACACCCAAAAAAGGTTCAATACCTCATCTACCCCATTACATGGCTCATTTGTCCATTTTCCTACCATATTTCCATCAAAAACCCATAAAACCATGTAAAAAGCCTCCAAAAGGTTTAAAATGCCTCCAAAAGGCCATAAAACCCTCTTTTCAGCTAAAAATATCCAAAATTCCTCCAAAAAAGCAAAAATATCCAAAAAGAAAGAAAAATATTAAATAATGAGGAAATGAGGAAAAAACCCTAAATAGCTGAAACCCTAACCCTAAAACCGCATGGTTTTCAACTATAAATAAGGGGTGGAAACCCCTTATTCGATATCCACAATCACAAGTATCCTGCCTCTGCCAAAATTGCTCTTGAAATCCCAGCTCACCATTGAGCTGCTTTCACCGTGAGAGCCCCTTTTGGCCCATTTCCACCATTGGAGAAAGAGAAGAAGCAGCTTGAAGCTCGGAGCCACTGACTCGGATCACCGCAAAGGGCTTCACCAACCTTCACATTGAAGGTCAGATTAATACAAAATTACTATTTACTCTTTACTGTTCTGCTTAATTAACTTGCTTAGATTTAGCTTTTTATTTCAGTTATAGCTTTTAATTCATATATCATTGAACTGCTACTAAGGAATCCATTGTCCTTAGTAGGCACTCATTCGTACAAGCTAGGGCTAAAACCCTAGCTACAGTTTTGGCGACTCCGCTGGCTTTTTAATTTATTTTATTTTCCGTTTTTGTCCTTTCGGCTGTCATTTTCGGCCACCGTAAACCGCCGTTTTTTCCTTCACAGTCGCGTTTCGACCGCGACTTTCCAGCCCTTAGCTGCGACCCGACCGCGCCTTTCCAGCTCTTAGCTGTGATCCGGCCACGTATTTTTCCCTGTTATCTGCGCTCCAACCGCGCCTGTTACCTTTTTTACCCGTGACCCGACCGCACCTGTTTGCTTCAAAACCCGCGGTCCACCCGCGTTTGCCGAACTGAAACCCGCGACCCGACCGCACCTGTTTGCTTCAAACCTGCGGTCCGCCCGCATCTTCCGAACCGAAACCCGCGACCCGACCGCACCTGTTTGCTTCATACCCGCGGTCCGCCCACGTCTGCCGAACCAAAACCCGCGGTCCGCCCGCGTCTGCAGTCCAGAAACTCGCGGTTCGCCCGCGTCTGCCATCCAAAAACCTGCGACTTGACCGCGACTGTTCCCTTAAAACCCGCGGTCCGACCGCGCGACTTCGCCCCAGACCCGCGATCTGGATTTTTGCACCTGTTTTTGCTTATTGAACCCAGCCCCTTTGCTGCTGTATTTTCTTCACTTGCACAGCCACCTGTTCTACCTGTAGCCCTACAGCCATATGTGTCCCCCTTTACCGAATTTGCTAAAAATTTTAGCATTGTTTCTTCAAATAATCTTGCATGGTAAAATTTTTTAATTCAGTGTTATTGATATTTACGAAGTCGCCCTGGCACTTCTTTTCTGGGTTTATAACCTCACAAGCACACAATCTGTCACCTAATTCAAGTGAGACTTAAAAACTACTTAACTCAACCAACATTCTAACCCCACTTGGGGAACATAAAAGAATTTTTGTAGTTAGGTAGGATCGGGGGGATAGGCTTCCAATAACAGCCCTCGGTTATTTACACTTGAGACATAGTTGTTGTCCATTAGGGAACCAAAATCCCTTAGTATTTTTTGGCACGGTCACAACCGGTTTATCAGAGGGCCTCTCCCTTAGGAGGGTTGAAGTCGTGAGATTGGTTCCGGAAGTCTGAGTGGAATACCGAACTCCATTCAGTAACTGAAGGGCTACCTTTCGCAGTTCTCGGGATATCCCTGTATAGGGGTATTGCGGTTAAAGGACCAAGTGGCAGATTTACCTTTCTGGACGTGTCATGAACGGGGTATCTTAGTTGCCATTCTTCTAGGATTTGACTACCCGGTGTCCCTCCCGGTAGGGGGATACCTTAGCCACTTGGCTTCCCTATTCATATTGTCTGACTTGGATTTCATCACCTTGCAGAGGGTATGTCTAGTTAAGTCATAATACTTTTAGTTAGGTGTTTGCATGCTCTCTTACCTCCTTTTGGTCTAGTGAGTCCACCGTTTTTTATTTATAGGCAACCTGATTTTTCGGTATT